>VXAY01007014.1:1507136-1538163 GCA_013399855.1 Oxyruncus cristatus
TTGCACATTTTCATATTGGTATTGTTCAATATTCAAGTAGCTTTTCTTAGATTCTTAAAAGTGTTGAAGCTCGATGAGACCTTTAAGATCATCAAGTCCAACCTTCAACCCAGCACAAACACTCTGTCCACCATGAAACAATCTTTTTGTTTTTCCTCAAAGATCCTTTCTTTCTTTAAGACTTCCAGACATCTTCATGAAGGAATCACGCTTGTCAGTACTCCACGTTAACCATGCCTGGATCAAAACTGGGGCCCAGATTTCTCATAGTTGTCGTCCATGCTAGGACTATCTTTGCTATGTTTCTGTTAAATCTAAAGCACATCCGTGGAGTTGTAAAATTGTTTATAATTATATCTCTTCTCAGAATGCCTACTGGGACCTCACGATGTAAATTGAAAATCCTTGGATACAACCTGGCATCTCCTTTCAGAGAACCAAAATAGCATTTAGGTACTTGAACAATTTCCCATGCAGATATCACTGTGATGACTATAACAGAAAATTCCATATCTGACAGATCTTACGGTGTGTGGGAGGGAGACATGAAGTCCTATAAGCATTTCCCATCACCAGCCTTGGAAAGTACAACCTTGGTTTCTTAGAAAAGCTGTTTCCAGGGAAATACATTATTTGATTTTGCTAGAAGAAAATTAAGGTTTTGCTGCTAGTCCTTTGGCTCAGGGCAAAGAAAATTAAGAACTTTGTGTCTTTAATGATTCATTGACTCAGCTGTTTCAGCCAAGCTCATGGTAGGCAGCTGCTGGCGTCAGAGCTGGCATCAGAGCTGTCACCAGTAGCCTTTGGACCAGGCTCCACAGAGTGAGTGCTGAAGCAATGGACGGAGCAGGAGCTGAAATACCTTACCACTCTTACCAGCTCCCACAGGAAACAGTAAGATGGGAAAGGTCATAGCCTGTATGGAAAACTACAGTAATCATGCTAAGAATGCAAATTATTTGATAAACACAGGAGGTTTTTTTTAATTGTACAATTTAGCATATTTCTCTGTCAATCAATGAATTTACTGCCTATAAATCAAATAAATTAATGAGCTAGTATCAAAAGTACAATTTCTGCTATGTCTTGCCACTGGAAACTTAAAAAAAAAAAAATCTTTTCTCTTGTGTAGTTTCTGTAAAATCTACTTTACATTTCAAAGCAATGTAACTAAATCTAAAGTTGTGTTCTCTCAAAAGCTTACATTTGCATATCTTTCTTACATATTGTGTTATGAAGTATGATAAAACGTCTTGTTTTCTAACTATGATTTAATTTACGAAGATCAATGATAAACAGTACACTTGGGATTCTTTCCAAGAAGGTCTGTATTCAAATGGCTTTTTATTGACTGGATATAAGGAAATGATGCAAAAGTTTCATTTTGATAAATGAATATATCTTTTTCTGTGAAGGTAAAAATTCATAATTTGTTCATTCCATTAGACCAAGACATTTTTAAAGGTGTGACATTCAGAAAAAAGCACAACCTTGCCAAAGTTGAACCTCACAGTGTTTCAATTGACTGTTTAAAAAACACCAGTCCTTTGCCAGCATAAATCTTTAGAGCTGCTTCTTGTTCCATGACTGTCATGAGTTTAGCAAAATTCTTCCTTCACTTTAGTTTCCCAATGAAAATGAAATCTGTTACTGTGAATGTGTGTTTATTCTATGTGTAACTTAAAATATGCAGATACATGTTGCAATGTAAAATCTCCACCTAGTGGTCTCTATTTGTTATGGTACTCAGATCACACATTAGAAATGCCAATATATTAGCCTACTGTTGCTGAAATGACTGGTGAGCCCATAAATAGATATGAAATAACACTGAAGAAACGGGTATTATTTGCCTAATTTGATATTTATGTTCAAAACATATTCAAAACTAGCTAATAAATCAAGGCTATTTTTTAAATAAATAAATAAAGGAAGTAAAGTTCTTTACTCTTCTTCAGAGTAAAGAACACGAGCCCGGAGCTTAAACTCCCTCCTGCAAAACTCTTACACAACACATGAATAAAACCACTTTCCTTATTGTTGTTCAGGGATGTTGAGGGCAATCATATTAAGGCCTTAACTGATCCCACCTTCCTGGAATGCGACATGCTCGCTGTGTTCTAAGAGATAAGAAATACGAAAATAAGGCAACAAAACCTTTTGAATATGCACGACTCTCAGTTCTCGACATAGGATTTGTCTCAATGGATAAAGCCTCATCGGGACAGCTGTGCTATTTTCAAGGAGGTGTTCTTTGCGATTAATTGCACTATTGTATGCGTTGTCACATGGCACATTCTGGCAATTGTCACAATCACTTGTTTCAACAAGCTGAATAAGAAACAGGCCTACTGTATTATTTTTGCCTTGTGATCAGATCATGAGCACCAGGGTACTTTTTAAACCCCAGTAAATCCTAGTACTCACAATTTGATCATGGAGCAGAAACAATATAGTATGCCTGTATCTCAGCATACAGATATTTTCTATTGTGGAATCCATTCCTCTTCCAGAATGGGTTTTGCTTTTGCAGAAAACCCAAGCAAAACATTTTGTTGCTGTTAAAATTAAATATATTGATGTAAGGTAATGACTCACATATTATTTTTTTTTTTAATATTCAGCTATATATCATATCATAGTACAATAAAATCAGAATCTGAAGGAGAATCATGTTCATGAATAGATATTTTACAGCTTAAGAAACATAAAATGACCCTTGGTATTATTCATGTGGTGTCTTACCAGTGATGAACAGGAATTGGGGCTGTGAGAGCAACAGCAAAAAAAGCTATGTTTGTACACCTAGCACTTCTGTCTGAATAGGAGAGCCCTTAATCAAACAAAACTCCGTATTTGTCTTTTACTTTTCAATTTGCTTGGTTTTAATTAATACTAAGGAAAGTTTTACTTAAACAACTAATTAGTCTTGTGTAGTTTTCTTTTGCACTAGCTACAGTAACACACCTTGCTGCAGCTTGGAAGGGTTAACTGGAGTCCTGTGTAAGTTCTAACACAACTAGAAAAAAAAGTGTCAAGTAATCATACTGAAATATGAAATTAGCACCCCATATTAAATCAAATCATCAAGTACTTATTCTAATTTATATTTTATTTTACAGGTTTCTTCTTGGAAATCAAATTCACTTGCTACCTGAAAATGCCTTTTCCTCATTAAAAGACTGGGGGGAATTGTGAGCTTTCTGAAACCTCTTTTAGCATCATGAGGAGAGGGGAAAATTCCAAGACTTTCTGGGATTTACAACAGACATAGTTGTATGGGCTGAACAACAAGGTCTCCCGCTATCCTAGTGACTGTCAGCCTCCCTCCCTTCTAGGCATAGAAGTGCCCACTGAGTGCTTCATGAGTGCTTCAGCTGGGTCCTCTGGAGAATTTAAGACATTTTTCAGTTGCTTCAGCTTCAGCTCACACCATGTTCCCTGTGAAGTCTATAGAAAGATTGCTAGGGCAGCATTTCTGTGCTTTAGAGGTGATCCAGCCTCTTCCAGGAGCTGTCTGGGGAACTTAGACACCTACTTTAAGATTTGAGACCTTCACTAACCCTGGGGATAAGTGCGTGTGTATTAGGCTCATCTGCATATAAAGTAGGCACACTGCATCTGGGTTTTGGTTGCCTCATTATCTGACATGACATGTTTAGGCAGAAACATAAAACAGCTGCAGAAAGTGTAGAAGCAGAAAAGAGAAGGGAAAGCTTGAAGGAGAAGGGGAGCTGTCAGTGACTGGAGTGACATGAGTGATTGAAACAGGCTGCTACTGGCTGTGGAAGGAGAGCAGCAACCGATGCTATTTGTTGAAGACACTGATTTGCTGGTGTGATTAAAACTCATCAAAAAAACAATATTCAGATGTGAATTTACTGTGGGATTTTTAATTTTTTTTTTTTTTTTGCTTTGTTTTTTCCTTGTTCTATCTATATTAAATGTGAAAGCTTCACATCTATGTAATTAGGCTTTGATACATCTCACCTCTCAGCAATTATTAAGTTCATAAATTACAGACAGACCCTCAGGCAACCAGGTTCCCAAATTAGATACCTCAGCTGAATTAGTTATGATGAATCAGAGCTGAAATGATCCATGTTTAGCAATTGCCAAACATCAGTGCCTGTACCAACTGGCTTCAAAGTGATTTATGGATAAAATCAGAGAAAGGAAGTACTGGATGAACTGAAGTGATAATAAAAGCTAATTTTCCTGCTACTACAATTTTAAGTAGGATAGCATGCCTCCTCACCAATAAAAAGGAGAAAATCTCAGTCTTAGAGTACTAAAGGTTGGTGTATTGAAAGGGATGGGTTGAATACTAAGGATGAATTTGGCTGCTTTTGTTCTCTCAAAGGGATCTCTCCAGCAACACGATTACAGAATCACCGTATTATCTCTTTAAAGACATGAAGCAGTTACAAAAGCTGTGAGTTATGAGAATCCCAAATGAATTTAAAAATGTACTAATTTAGCTTGTCTTTTACCCGAAATAAGAAACAGGTTTTCTTTCTTTTAGCAATTCTTCTTTAAATCCATCTTCTCATGTCTCTGAGAATCACGTTGCAAGTCTTCACCAGCTTCAGTTTTTGTAACTAAAACCTGAAACATTTCACTTACATAGTACATTAAATGAAATCCTTTCTTTCCAGGAGAAATATCAATCAATTACAAAAGGTGTGTGAAGTTTTGATCCCTATTCTATAAGACGCTGAATGTACTTCTGATATCTCTTCCTTCAACACACTAAGGTAACAGGCCAGAATACACAAATTACAGCCATGCAGTTTGCTCAGTTTTACTGCTATTCACAAACTATAAGTCTAGGAGCAAGAAAAACACATAAATTAAGAATAAATTACACAACAAGTACAGCCAGGACAGTAGGGCAGATAAGGACATAAATAAATGGTAACAAGTATTTAAGAACTTCTAAAAACTCTCCTTTGGGGCAGTTCATAAAATACTCACTTCTCAGGGCTGAGAATACAGCCACATTTTGGTTTTTAATAAAGAATTTTACCCAACGCTTGAATTTTTAATTTTTATTTCCTCTTTAATTTGAAAAGATTCACCCTCATCTAGAAGTCCTCTTATCATTTCATTGGATTCAAGGTTGAAAAACAAGCCTACAGTATTTTTTAAAAAAAAAATGTCACTCTGTGTCGTATTTGCTTTTTTTTACAAAGCTGTCCAAAAGAAGAACCAATTCAACCTATTTTTTGCTAAGGAAAAGAAAAACATCCTGAATTAATCTGAAGTTTTTCTGTAACTCATTGTTTGGTATTTTTCTCTCGTGCTACATGGTAAAAAACACTGTGAGGAAGTCAACACACAGCGTAATATTCAGTTCCTTACTGTAGATCCCCCCATAAATGCCCAAGGATAGCCAAGTAATCTATGTGTCTTAAGTCGTTACAGTAAGGGCAAAATTTAGGCAATTGATTCAGTTGCTCACAGTTCACATGTCTAGTGCTATTTGACATCCCTACGGCGTCCCCACTCCAGAAAATCTTTGGTCTCTCATGCGTCCTCTGTGTCATGTCTGCCTGCCCACATGTATGTCTTGGTCACCATAGGACATGCCAAAAAATACTAGGTGGAGTCTGGAGAGCCATACTGCAACCCAAAAGCTAGTCTAGGTTGAATAAGATTTCCTACAAAACCATGTGGCTGTGTTCACCACTGCTTGATTCTGCTACCCACGTATAGGTGCCCTTGGAGATGCCCTTGAGTATCTACCCCACTGGACTGTCACCAGCTAATTCATAAGGCCACAGGTCCCTTGTATGTCATGTGTCTTATCAGACAGCTCTACATGGGCATCCCAAATGGCTGTCTCCAGGACACCTGAAATGGTTTTTGATGGATAACTGAGTCAATTATGCAGCAGCTGTGCCAGAATAATTTCGTTTTAGATTCTTTGTGAAGTTCCCTTACAGATTAGTTTCATTATTATTCACAGGATTAGATGCAGCAAGTATCAATATTCTCGTCCATAAGCCACCACAGGAACAAGGCAGTAATCATAAGACAAGAACATTGTTTTGATCCGTGGATGGAGACACGCTCTGCTGCTATATAAACCTTGACCAGCAAGGGAAAGTGTAGCTACTTCAATCTGAGAGCACATTAACCGTGACAGATATGGTACTGCCAATGCAATAGTACCACCTGCCTGCCTGTCAAAATGATTGTCTGATCTACATTTCCAACTGAGAACATGCAGCACAGAAACAAAGAATATAAGACAGACATAATGTCACCCCCCAAAAAATCTAACTGGGCTAGAATTAACCAGAACAAAGTGATTCAGTAATAATTCATTTTTCCAGAAGCCTTGCTGACAAGATGACAGGCATTTTATTTCATGGGAGAGACAGTATATAATACAAAAAAAGAGTTTAAAGTTTAAAATCTTGGGGGGTGGTGGTGGGGAAATATCTCTTACCTCAGGTCAGGACAAAAGCCAAACCAAATCCTCAAATAAATTTAGAAATTCTTGGCAAAAAGAATCTCCTCTGTGTCTTCCTAGAAGTGAAACAGACAATAAATAGAGCTGGGAATAGCTGAGTCAGGAACATCTACTAGATTCTTTGGAAATACAGGAATCTCTGATTGTGGATTAGATATTGAAGGGATGTTTGCCTTAGCACCAAAGCTCTGGAGTTTACGATTTGGGATTTAATCTTTTTGTATAACAGATATGAGCACTTTTGTGTCTTATTCCTAGCATTGTAGAATGCCATAGCAGTAACACTGTATTGGTCGTCAGGCCCAGATAGACGCTACACAGCCATTGTCACGTGTCAAGAGATTCCCTTAAGTTCTGTTTCTGATACTCTTCACAAATGCAGAAGTTATTACTCACCTCTTTTATTGGAGTTTTCAAATTCAGGCTGCCCTTTCCCATCATACCAGATTCGTATGTTCTTCCTAAACCATATTTGGAATCCTTGGGATCAGTAATTTTTCTCTTTTCATCAAAGTAATTTCAAAGGAACAAAACCCAAGTGCCATTTGTCTAAGCAGATCACCTGACTTGTTGATCTTATTTTTCTTTTTGATTCAGTTTTGATGTTTCCCTTTTCTAAAACGTCATCAAAGTATATCTTTCGTACACTGTCTTGCCATTGCTGTGAACCAATTCCAAGTTATACCAACCAAATTGCATGAATAGCATGGGCTTTGTTTTTCTTGTTAATATAGTACCATTGCCAGGATTTCAGTTCCTGTCACTCTTCCATTATTTCACACACCTTTCCCTGAAATATCATCTGTGCAGACACTATATCAAACCCCTTGAAATGCCATTGCCCAGCCGATGCGTGTCAGTCTGGGTATGCCAGTACCTTCACTGAGTGTCCACTGCAAAGGACTCATTACCACAGGTTTTTGTTAGCATTATTGCCTGTGGCAGGTGGCTACAGCTGGCTTGGAGTATGCCAGGAATTTCTCCTCCTGTTTGGATCGTAGCTAATCAAATAAACTATTTCCGTGTCTGCTTTCTCCAGTATAGCCAAATGTGCAAAACAATGATGTTCTGACACTTTTTCTGGACTTGCTGGGTTTGCTAATCCTCCAGCACATGCGCTCCTGACACTGAATTTGCAGACTGAAGGTCTACTGGCATGCTGCAGAATGAAGCTCTGCTTTCAGACACTTCAGGAAATGCTTAATGAATATACTCAGTACACAAAGTGGCCTTTCATGGCTCTATCACCATTAGGATTTTTATCAAGTTGAACACTTTTAAGGCTCTCAGTGCCAGTACTGGTTCTGCTTGCATGCTTGTAATGTTATACAAACCTTGTCTTCTTGTCTTATGTCCTCCTCTCCTCTGGTTCTCATAGCAGAAGCCATCTTTTTTCTCTGCCTGTTCTGGGCTTATAAGTGCTTCCAGTTCTGTCACTCCTTTGTTAGCCAGAAGGCCCTCTGGCCAAGGTTTAACAATAACAATAAGATTTTAAATCACACTGCTGTGAGCAGCTGAGCTTAGCACTGAGGGAAAGAGACAAAAACCTGTGCAATCACTTCTTGTGCTTCCCTTAATGGATAATGCATCACTTGTTGAATGGCATAACCACAAAGGGAGTTCAGGCTAGATGCACCTCCTTACAACACAATCTTTCAGTGAACAGCTCAGTGTGATAAATAATCATGGGATAATTCCTACTGAATGAAGTCAGGAATTTTTCCGTAAGATATTTTCTTTAAGACCCATAATTTAAGAAAAGGCTCGTTTCTGTAATTCAAAAACTGATAACTACAGAAACCTCCATTTTGTATAATTTATTTAGGGATCATGATATTTACATATTTCACAGGTACCTAGAAATAACTGAGATTCTAAATATAAATGGAAGAACGTTTCAACATAGGAGGAACATCTTCCACATCTATATATGCAAAATAAAAGAAGGGATAATTAAGGGGGCGGGAGGTCCATATAAAAATGTCCAAAACCATCCCAGGGTGTTGTTTTTCATATTAATTTCTAAAAAAACCAGATTAAATATTTCACTATATTAAACAGAGAAAGAAAACATGCTCCTCATTTTGTTCCCTCATTTCTAGATATCACATTACTTTTTTTTCTGGCTGAAGCAGAATAAATATCTGTCACAACATGTCCCTTACATGCACTAGGAATCATTTTGTTAAAATTTCTTCTCTTCCAGCTCCTTGCACCTAGTTGCATTACTGGTATAATTGGTAGTGACACTGGCTTATGTTTAACCAGCAGCAATACATGCTCATGTAGTTTTTGATATTAAATACTATGGACAATATGAAAATTATGCTGTGGGTTGAAAGTGTACCATGCCATATCATGGGGGTTCATTGCCATGCTATCTACAGAGGTATCAGTCCTATTGTTGACATATCTGACCTTGGAAAAGTATTTTATGATTGTCTTTCCCTTCGGTAATATCCATCCTGGAGAGCAACAGACAGCAGTTGTTCTTGTATCTGTACGGATTGTTGGGTTCTCTGTTTCAATCCATATTTCTGATCAAGAAGAGCCTGTTTTCAGGTTGTGGTGGGCTGACCCTGTCTGGACACCAGGTGCACATCAAAGTTGCTCTATCCTTCCCCTTCTCAGCTGGGCAGGGGAGAGAAACGAAAGGCTCAGGTTTGAGAAAAGGACAGGGAGACATCAGTCAGCAGTTACTATCATGGGCAAAACAGGCTTGACTTGGAAAATTAGCTGAATTTATTACCAATCAAATCAGAATAGAATAATGAGAAATAAACCAAATCTTACAAAAACAGCTTCTTCTGACCCCTCCCATTTTTCCAGGCTCAGCTTTACTCCGAGTTTCTCTCCCTCCTCCTCCCCCAGTGGCTCAGAGGGACAGAGAATGGGGGCTGTGGTCAGTTTATCACACATTGTCTCTGCCACTGCTTCTTCCTCAGAGGGAGGACACTTCACACTCCTCCCCTGCTCCAGTGTGGGGTTCCTCCTACAGGAGACAGCCTTCCATGAACTTCTCCCATGTGAGTCCTTCCCATGGGCTGCAGTTCTTCACAAACTACTCCAGCTTGGATCCCTTCCACGGGGTGCAATCCTTCAGGAACAGACTGCTCCATCATGGGTCCCCACGGAGTCACAAGTCCTGCCAGCAAACCTGCTCCAGTGTGGGCTCCTTTTTCCACAGGGCCACAGGTCCTGCCAGGAGCCTGTTCTAGTACAGTCTTCTCACGGGTTCACAGCCTCCTTCAGGCATCCACCTGCTGTGGTGAGAGGTCCTCCTCTCAGGGTTGCAGTGGATATCTACTCCACCATGGACCTCCATGAGCTGCAGGTGGACAGCCTGCCTTACCATGGTGTTCCCCATGGGCTGCATGGGAATCTCTCTTACCCTTGTAGCCCCTCCACTGCCAAAACCTTGTCACACAAACCCAATACACAGGTACTGGGATCTTGTCATAAATTGCTCTTTCAATGGCACTGAGCTACTTACTGCAGTTCTCCAGTCCATGGAGTTGCCATCTAATAAACAATTAAAAGCCTTGCTCTACAACACAGCACAATGCAATTAACTTCCAAGTTGCACATCTTGTGCTGCACATGTTCTTCCATCAGTACTTTGGGACAAATATCTGTACAGAACTGAGGAAGCCAGTCTGAAATGAACACATGCCTCCAATCAGTTTGCCACAATGCTGAGGAATATGTCGTTCTTTCCATACTAAGTGATAATTCTGTAGGTGGTTTCTGCTTCAGATTTACTGCTAGATTTACTAGCATTTCTACTCAGGAAACCAGATCTCTGTGGAATCACGTGCCCACCCATGCTGTGCATTAATTGTTTCTATAGTTACTTCTTAAAACTTGTTCACATCTTGCTGTTAACAGATGGGAACACGTGATATATGGCATATGAGCAGGCTGTGTGACAGTAGACAATATCGAGGAACTGTTTTTAAAATAAAATCGGTATCTATGTGCTACAGATACATGAAAATTATAACAAAATAAAGGAAAATAATGAAAAAGAGAAGTGGTTGGGAGAAAGGGAAGAGAGGACAGACCATTTCAATGCTCTTTCTTTGAGTCTTATTTCCCCAGAAGTGTGACCCTGCTAGTCTCCATCATCATTGTGTTTTCACAGGTCAGTGTGTTTTTTTCCTTTCAAAAAGCGCTTTTCAAGCATCAGAGGTAAGGAGTCACATACACAGGGTGTTGTTTTTACCAGTCAATATTTTTTTCAGTAGTATTCACTGATGCCATCTGCTGGAATCCTGTCTTTGTCAATGAAATCTTCTCTTTGTTCCAGGTGGAAAATCCAAATAATGCTCTGTGCGTGTGATTTCTTCCGTTAAAGATTCAATTTAAACCAAATAAGTTTTGCCAGAGGAATTCTAGTTAACCACAGGTGAAGAGTAAGTATTGCTCAAAATATTCAACTTTTTCTATATGCAGAAACTGAGCTTTAAAGTACATATATAAAATCTGCAATTCTCGTATATAGGTGAGAATCGGACTATCCAGTGAAGAGCTTCTCCTTGCTACAGATGCAAAATCTCATGGGGTAATATGTGCGAGTAAATCCACTAGTTTGATCGTCAGGAAAACAAAACTGCAACGGAATAGCACATAAATAAGTGCAGGCAAAGATTTCCAGTGTGTCCTGAGGTGGCCAGAAGCCTTCCCTGCTCCCGCAGGGCAGCACGCCCTCTCCCCTGCCAGCCCATGGAGGAGATGTACAATGTCACAATTCTCTGTCAATGCACTGGTTATTCGCAGCCTTGGTAACCTTGCAGCTGGTAACAGATAACACACTAATAAAGACATCCTGCTTTCCCATCATAACTCCGGAAAATTAAAGCCTTGTGTTTGTAGAAATTGGGTAAGTAATCCTCCACAATACGAAAGATACTATAGATGCATAGTAAATTGTCAATGGTTTTATCATAAAACCTATATAGCCTCATTGGCAGCACTGAATTCCATTTGCATAACCACAGAAGTGACTGCATGTAGGTCATTAGAAATAAAACATGGCCATCGTAAGGGTGTCCCAAAGATGTATGACTGTGATTGGTGTGGGGTCCAAGATGGTGAGGCTCTTAGGGTTCTCTGAAAAATGTACTCCAGATTCCCCTCTGTAAAATAATAATGAAGCTTTTGTAAGGCATTTTGAAACCTACTGATGAAAACTGCTATGTAAAAAATAAGTATGGGACTTGGCTTTATTTTAAATATTATCCTAACAAAAAATGGGCTTCAGCTCATGTTTAGTGTTTTTATTATATTCCAGTAGATAAAAACACTCTCTGCTGAAAAGCTTTTTCCCCTTCTCAAGAAAACCGATGGTGAACTCAATTAAAACCACAGAGAGCAACGTTGAATTCAACACCCTTTCTTGTAAAAATAATACTCTGTTGTATTTCCAGACAAAATCAGATAAAATGATGTGACATAGAGTAAAATAAATGACATAAAGTGAAAATTACTTAAAGACAAAATTGCTTCCTTAGCATTCCTGCAACAAAGCATACTAAGTATTTTACCTTTTCCCCCAGACACTTCCTGTATAGTGATATTTGTTCTGCCAAGACACAGTGCCTTGAACCCTATTTTCTGTACTGTCATAACTACCTTCATCAAGGAGAATTTGAAGCAGTCACTGAACTTGAAGGAGGGCAATTTTCAAAAATTACATAACTTTGGTCACTTCAGTCATGTGGAAAGACAATCTCCTCACCCATAGCTCTTAATCTCTTTTTGGAGTTTTAAAAAATAATTTCTGAAGATATCACTAACTTTTATTTATGATTTACAAGTGGTTGTTTCTTAGCAAGATACCAGAAACAGGCCCTAACTGCTTTACAGCTGCACTATCTATTTGACATTCATATGTAGACCCTTTTTGGCCATTATCATCTCTGCATCCATCTTCCCAGGAAAGAAAATCACAACCGTTGCATTCATCAGGGCAGATTTTATTGCAGACTGAAGCACAAGCAGACTGCACAGAAGGGCTAAAACCAGCAATACTTGTCTACTATTCATCCCTCTGCCCCAGAGAATCAGCTCATCTGTACTTGCTAGCTATAATCTTCATATAATATATATAGATTAAGGGAAAGGACCTTTGTCTCATTTGGTCTGTACTACCTATTTCGGGATATATCCTTGTGATGAGCTGTTTGGAAGTGGCGAGGGATGGAAGTCCTTAGTGGAAGAAGGCCAGAACATTCTATGTGATGTGTAAATCTATATTAATCTTGTAAGATTTAAGTAGTATGTGAGCTCTGCAGAGTGGTGAATGTCTCCTTGTGCACATAAAATCACTACTCAGGACTGCAAGACCCAAGCAGTGTTATTACTATATTTTTAAGGTACTAAAAGTCAAGTGAAACTTCCTCTGTAAGCAACAGAGCCCAGGCTGAAATAAGAATTAAATAATGAAGCTCTCAGAACTACCCTTGAAAGCAGTCAATTCAGTTTTCATTGCACCAGGTTTTATGAAGCATAGGCTTCTGGGCAGCATGGGCAAGTACATGCTTGGGGGAGTATTTATGGGACTGAGGCACTCTTAAGGAAGAACAAGTCCCCATTATTGCTTATGTTTTCATAACCACCTTTGCTATATATTGACTTTGTCGCATATGAGCTGCTGAGCTGTTATAAACAGAAGAATCAAGCTCTTACAAAGAGAATAAAGCAAGACTTTCAGCAAACTTTTACTTTGTTTTAATATTTCATAAAGATACAGAAAATGTTTCTGAAGCCCTAGTTCATAAGTCATTCTGAAGTGTCATCAAAGGGGTTTGGAAGTGAGGAAGATCCAGAAATGGAGAGAAGCCCCCCAGTGTGTGGGCAACTCACTGAAACTAAGGAGGAGCCTGAAGAGTTAACATTTCTCAGCTGAGATGGTGCGACTGAGTGTGTGCTTCAGGCCCACCCAGACTCAGAAACATGATGGATATATTCGAACCACCATGAGGCAGGAAGTCATTAATAAGTTCATTGTACTGTGGCAATGAGCCCAACTGGGAGGTTTTAATCCAAGTGTTCACCCAGGACACACTTCAGCACGGGATTCCATCTGAAGAAATCTGTATTTCCATTTAGGTATCAGGAGATGCTCTCAGTTAGTGACATGGTTGACCTACTTTGCAGTACTGACCAACCCACTGGATGCCTTAATTTGGTAGACAGTGTCCTACTCGGCCTGCAAGATCCCTGTGGGAGCCTCCTATATTCAGCATGTGCCTGGTGACAGCAGAGCAGGAGTCCAGGGTCAGAGCAGCTATAACAGCTTGATGGTTCATATCAGTGGTTTATCTGCTTGTAGTTGTGAGGGTGAAGTAGGTTCTGGCTGTTGTAGGTGCTATAGGAAACGTCCTTCCTCAGACATAGCAGGACTTTGGTTACAACCATGCTACCATGATGCATGGGGATGCCAGGAGAGGAGTGAAGCAGATCCAGTGTTGTTACTGCAGAAGGGGCAAAAGTCAGAAGGCAGAACCCCAGCAAGACTGCTCTGACACCTAAAATACGTGTTGCCTCTGCAAACAGATGTGCTGGCAGCTACCTATCATCCAGAATTCATTTGCCTGCCCTGAAGAGGGAATTTTGTCCCTTGCACCCTCTCCTGACATACTCACTGCTGCACCTCTGCAGCAACCCATGTGCATTGCACTAGATAAATAGTGGGAATGGGTTGGGAAACTGTTCTTGAATACACCACTCTGAGAAATGCCCTAGGATAATGTAGACAAGATTTGTCATGTTTTCCTCTCCTTGAAAAATACTTCACTTAAAGTGGTTCTTTCACTTGAACTTCAGTATAAAGAAAAAATTGATCTTTATCCAGCCTTGTATGCCCACCTAAATTTGATTTATACGAGACAGAAGGACACTTTTCCACATTAATTTGCAATCTGTTCCAACAGATTAATATTTAAAGTGTGAAATTTATTAAAATAAACAAATGCATGCAAATTTGTGTTTTCTGGTTTTCCACTTGCAGTTATTGAATTGCATATGAACATGAAAGAAAAAAGCTTTGCTTTTTCTGACTAAAATGTCTCAAACATCTAAGTCTCACTGCTAATTCTTAAAATCTATTTACTTTTTGTGACACTGCTACTCCTTTTTCTCTAAGTTGTACACCTTGATGGCCCTGTCCTCCTCTGATAAGATATAAAAAATTAAAGACAAATTGTTAAAAAGCAACAAAAAGAGAAATTATCTACAGAATCAGAGATTACAGAATCACAGAACCACAGAAAAACTGAGGTTGAAAGGCGCCCCTAAAGATCATCTAGTCCAATGTCTGAAATCAAGCTGGATCAGCTATAGCAGGTCTTCCAGGATCATGTCCATCTTGATTTTGATCATCTCCCAGGAATGAAGATGCCACAACATCTCTGGGTTGCTGTTTCCAATGTTTGATAGCTGTACAGTAAAGAATTTTTATTTTGTTTACATTTAAACAGAATTTCCTGTATTTAAATTCGTGCCCATAGTCTCCTGTTCTGGCATCAGGCATGACAAGAGAAAAGCCTGTCTCTGTCTTCTTTCTGCCTTTGTTAGTAAGATTCTCACTGAGCCTTCTCTTCTCCAGGATGAACAACCCCAGCTCTCTCATCCTCTCCTTGTATGTCAGATGCTCCAGTCACTGAATGATCTTCATGGATGTCTTCCTTCACACTTCAGCATGTACATCTCTCCTTTGCTGCAGAGCCCAGATATGTCTTACAAGGGCTGAGCAGAGAGGAATTCACCTCCCTTGACCTTGTGGAAACACTCTTCCTAACGCAGCCCAGGAGGCTTCAGGTTTTTTTACTACAAAGGCACACTGCTGGCTCATGTGACCTACTTGTTCTCCATCAGGACCCCCAAGTCCTTCAGAGCTGCCTTCCAGCTGGTGGGTCTCCAGTGTGTGCTGGTGCATGGCACGATTCCTCCACAGGTGTAGGGCTCAGCTTTTCCCTTTGTTGAACCTAGTGAAATTCCTGCTAGCCCATCTCTCCAGCCAGTTAAAATCCTCCTGAATGGCAATATAACCAACTGGTGCATCAACCACTCCTCCCTGTTCTGTATCCTCTGCAAACTCTATCCCACTGTCCAGGTCATTAATGAAGATATTAAACAATGTTGAATCCAGTATCAACCTCTAGAGTACTTCACTAGTGACTGGCCTCCAGCTGGCCTGTTTGCCTCTCAGCCTCTGGGCAGTTCAGTTTTCAGTCCACCTTACTGTCCATACTGACTGTTCTTATTTCATCAGGTTGTCTATGGAATGTTATGGGAGATAGCGTCAAAAGACTTACTAAAGTTGAGATAAACAGTATCCACTGTTCTCCCTTCATCCACCAAGGCAGTCACGTCATTGTAGAAGGCTATCAAGTTGGTCAAGTATGATTTCCCTTTCATAAAAACATGCTGACTGCTCCCAGTCATCTATTTGTCCTTCACAGATGTTTGGAAATGGTTTACAGGGCTATTTTTTCCATTACCTTTCCAAGTAGCAGAGTGAAGTTGACTGATGTGTGGTTCCCTGGCTCCTCTTTCTTGACCTTCCTGAATATAGAAAATGACATTTTCTTTCTTTCAGTCCTCAGGAATGTTCCCTCACATGATGTTACAAAGCTTCCTAGTATATAAAATATTGGGAGTGTTTAAAACATTCATGGGGCGCTTTTTTGCCTCTAATGGCTGTAATTCTTTATAAGCATTTCCATGGCTATTTGCCTAATCTCTAATTAAAATAAAAGAAAATAAGACCAGAGTGAACAGCTGCACCTGAACAAATATTGCTCAGATAATTGCCTACCATAAAGAACTAAAAGGAGACTTGCCTTTATACTATGCTAAACATTTGTACTCTGTTGTTATTGGGGTCTGTTTAACAAGCAAATATAAAAAAACCTAATTTGGCTTTACAACATAATTTTTGACGGAACATAATTATGAATAAAATAATTTCTTGTCCCTCAGAACTAGTACATGATCAATTGCAAATGAAAAATGGGGGCAGGAACTGAAGGTGAACAGTGACAATCCCAAGTGCAGTTCAATTGTCTGCAATGCAGGGAAGTTTTTTAAGGTCATTAACAGCCTGATGGCAGCAGAGAACATTCCCCTGTACCTTTTGTCAGTGAACAACTGCACAAAAAACACTTCAGCCTTAGAAATCCTAACAGGAGATGATCTAACAAAGAGTCAGATCTTTTAAAAAGTAATCTTTTATATTGTCTCCCTACTTGAAAGAAAAGATGAAATGGATCAGACAGGACTAGCTGCAGTGATACTAAACTGTCCAGAGGATGATGTATTTTAAAACAGGTATTTTAAAACTCTTGCAGAAACCCATATTATTCAGCATTTTCAATGTTTAGTGTTTTACAATAAGTATGTGCCCTTAGGATAGTTCTAAAATACTGTGCATTATTCATTGTTTGTGCAGGATAAGCACACTTGGTTTTTCTACTCTGAACAAAAGTTGCTCAGGAGGCACACTGTAATATCAACAAAGGTAATCTCAGGACAACACATGAATAATGGAACAGAAAGTGAAGTTAGACACCTTCCTATATGCATAAATCTATAAAAAGTATTTCAGTATGATAGATAGTGGTCATAGTGGACTGAATGTTGAACTACATCTCTGCATCCAAGCACGGAGATGCCTTAAATTATGTTTTAAAAGAAAGCCTCTTGATTCTAAAAAGAGGCTGCAGCAAAACATCTTTATGGCTTGGGCTAATATTTTTTATTATTCTACTAGTTTGAAATCAATATCAACACATTCTGAACGTTCAAACAAGGTGGTCTGTTCATTGGTATGAGTCATATTTCAATGTTATCTATCCTGCAGCCTAAAAATGTACAAAAAACAACCACTGAAATACCAATCGCATATAAGATAAAATACTACAATTCTGGGTAGGCACACTAGTTGAAAATTAATTTTTAATCTAATGTCATTCTTTAAAATTTGAAACTCATTAATAAAACCAAAGGAGCTTGTAATGCAAGGATCTCCTACACAACACCTCTCTGCCCTTGAAAAAGCTAGGAACCCCCAAGAATGTTCTTGGAATTTTGCCTGCACCTAAAATCAGAGTTTTAGGGATGGCAACCAGTCCTGCACTTCCTGAAGCACAGTGTAATTGTAATGCTTGGCACTATTTCATAACCCTACAGCAAGTCAAGCCAGAAAACTAAAGAGTTCAATGGGAAGAAAGAAGATGCTCTACTTTTTCAAGGTTTGTTATCCTTTTTTTTATGCTCCCTGCCGTTTGCTGTCTTTTCTCCATCTGCATTTTATTCCTGCATCATTTTTCAGCTCTGATTTGTGTGCACTGATAATAACATCACGTAACTGAATGAAATGCTGCTTTTCAGGACCTGACATTTTAGTTACTTTTGCTTTGTTTCTGCTACCGCACATAGAAAGGGGCGAGGGAATGACAATGGAGGAATTGGAGAGTAAATAATCTCATTTGTAAAGGTTCACCAAGCAGCACAGCACAAAGGAATTAACAAGATGTTCATGGCAGCTCTTTAGCTCTTTAATCACTTCTCTAACATGTGGGAGACTTTCATTGCAAGGGAAAAGGTATCTCAAGAGAGGAGTTCACTTTTACTAGGGGTATTTTTTGCCTTCTGGATAGCAGTATTAAGGATAACAGCAGTCCTTGGATTTTATTTCCCCTTGACAGTTAATGTCTCATTTACACTCCCAGAGCCCACACCCCTAAGGCTGTTTCAAGCACCTCCACATCAACTACCCCGAGCAGATCTACCATATACTCCTTCAGAGACCCTCTGGCACTAAAAAGAATGCCACCAGGGTTTGTAACACCCATAACAAATCACTGCTGACCTTGGTCCTAACTCATATTTTCCCCATCACATCCTGGAATGCCCTCATACAGTTCCAGATAATGAGCTGCTCCTACTGCAGTGTCTCAGCATCCACGTTGGCCCCAGTGGTCCTCGTGTGACATACCCACGGAGAAGAGGAGAGCTGGGTGCTTCAAACAGCTTCAGGCACTGGACAAAGCACCATCTGTCATTGTGCGATGCCAGATGCATAGAACAACCAAGGAATCATGCCAACAAAACTGACACCAGTCACAATTTTAGGATTGGGCATTTCCCCATGCTTTTGGAGCAGGTGCAAGTGTTATCCAAGGGCTACTAGGCAAAGCGGAGAGGCAGGGAATTTATTCATTACGGAAGTGGCAGAAGCAAAGTAACAAGACTGCAGACACAACCTGTAAAGCTTTTATGTTTTTACATCAATCAGCAGCAGTTGGCCAAACAGCAAGGAGAGTTCACACTGTACCTATTCAAAGGGAAGCAGATCTGTGACCACAGCATGACATCCCTATGGACCTCCAGGGTTCAAGGTAGCTTTGCTACATCTGACCTCTCCCCACAGGACTGTGCTGGCCAGAAAAGATCCAGCTACCCAGGAACTGCTTGCTGTCTTGCTTTTCAACACAAGCAGTATTAAACCTAAACTACTGAAGGCATTTGAATTACAAAAATCACCAAGGGACAAGAAGAAACTAAGTTTATGCAGGCAGTGATTTTAAAAATTACATATATAGATGAAACAATATACAATTTGAGTGCAAAAGAGTTATTGAATGCTGCACTTATTAGTATTTATTGTGGTGGCAAAAAGCATGAATATCATAAGTCTTATAAATCACCCATCTATAGCCACTCATAATCCAGCTCTCTTTCCACTCTGACTGCCAATGAGGGAGTTATGTCAGAGTAAAGTGCCCTTTTTCGAGATCATACAAATGTTCTCTGACACTTTCGTTACAAAATACTTATTCAAAGGGAAGGAGTCCCTCAGCTCAGCTTTTCAATGTTGGGTGATCCTTGATGAGATATAGTTTCCCAGGTGAATAGGATGAGGTAGGACCTGTGAGACTCTATGAAAAATCTGAAAGGGACACAGATGCAAAACTATGGCTCTTGTTGGCACATGGCAGAAGTATTTTAACTCAAATATCTCTCGCATTTTATTTCCCCTCTTTGAATCAGTTGTGCACCTTGGGAAAGAAAGCAGACAAATAAAGAAATCTCCACCTATTGCTCACTGCCATAAAACTACCTCTCAGCTCTCTAAAATCAGCTCCACTCAGCATGAGAGAAGTGTTATCCCAGCACAGCAATATCCAAACAAAGGAGCTGAGATCATGCACTGAATGAATCTCCATTTATTCATACCTACAAAGAAGTTTGCAGTCTTTTTTAGGGGTATAAAACTCCTCTGCTCTGATTTCCTGGGGTCTTTTAATACACTTGTGTAAATCAGCTTTGGGCACATAGGAAAGATGGTAAAGAATCCAGGTCCAGTGCCTGATAGGTTCAGCTCCAGTGCTGCAAGTGCTGGAGTTCTGTCACCAAGATTTGCTGGAACGCTTTTACTGATCCTTTGTCACTCACAGAGACTCAGATCGTGTCATCAGTGCACAGCTGCGGAAGATGGGCTGTGCCATCACAAAAACGTGTCCTGGAGGAATAACTTTGGCCAAGGTGCTTCCTGCACCATGTTTCCACTACTCTGTGCTGAAATGCTGTTTTCTCTTCTTGTCCCCACCCTAGCCTGGTGCTAAGCCAGGTTTTCTTGCAGGGCTGCCTCTCAGCCATTTCACTACCCTCATTCAGCTCACTGAATAAACAGAGAAAAACCAGCATTGCTTCATGGCATGGGTCAGGAATCTGCAACCAGTGCCACTTTTAGTGGCTGACAGTATTTAAATCAGCTAAAACAGGTCATGAGACCACAGGTGGAGACTTGGGTAACGCTCCTCAGAGCTGCACTAACAGAAGTTTCATTAGTTGCTCTACTATTTGTAAGTAAGGGAGAAAGGAGAGCCACAGACAAAAGCCTCTCTTCCTGTCAAAAAATTGCTAACAAATAACTTAAAAAGCATGAAGAAAGAATAGATGTATTCAATATGAAAATACTAAAGAAAAATCCATACTTCCTACACGCTACTCTTTGTCTGTATATCTGAAAGCCATTACTCTTTTTTTAATTCAAATATTCATCTGGTAGATCACAATTAAAACTGAGTATTCATACAAGATCCTTGGAAACAGACTGGAAAACATTTTGTTTCATCATGTAAACCTAGTGAAATGCAAATAGTAAATAAGGAGCTAAATAAGTTCTCTTTCAGTATTAATATTTTAAGATTGTAATAATAAAATAGTAAACAGGAAATTTTTATAAAGTATGAGGTTTTATTGACAATATCTGTTTGAAAGCAGATATGTATTGTAGTATCTTTAATCATAATTACCTTTTCTAACTAAGACACAGCTACCAGAACCTTCCAAAAGGCAGCTATATACTCCCAGTCTTCTAATAAAACCTAAATCACAGAATACACAGTTCCGCTCAGAATCCTTAAAATAAAAGTGATCAAAAGATTTAAAGCAAGTTTCAAAGACTTCCCCACCAGTGGGAAGGGGGAGAGAATAAGAAAAGCAAAAGAGAGAAAACTTGTGAGTTGAGATAAAGACAGATTAACAGGTAAAGCAAGAGCCACACACTCATGCAAAGCAAAACAAGGAATTAATTCACTGCTTCCCATGGGCAGGCAGGTGTTCAGTTTTCTCCAGGAAAGTCAGGCTCCATCACGTATAGCAGGGGCTTGGGAAGACAAATGCCATCACTCTGAATGTCCTCTGCTTCCTTCCTTCCCCCACCTTCATATGCTGAGCATGACACCACGTGACATGGGATATCCCTTTGGTCAGCTGGGGTCAGCTCTCCTGTTGTGTCCCCTCTCAACTCCTTGGGCACCCCAAGACCACTCACTGGTGGGGTGGGGTGAGGAGCAGAAAAGGCCTTGATGACTTGCACCACTAAGCAATAACAAAAACATTCCTGTGTTATCAACACCATTTCCAGCACAAATCCAAAACATAGTCCCATACCAGCTCCTATGAAGAAAATTACCCCTCCCCCAGCAAAAACCAAGACACATATTATCTATCTTCCATTCAAAACAACATCTTATTACATTATTTTTTATGTGTCGATTTAGCAAGTGTATGGTAGTTTTACTAAAATTACATTCAGATTTTGAGAAATTGTGGAATTATTTGTGAAGCCATCATGAGCAATCAGGTAATCTCCAAATTTATTAAACAATTAATCTAGGCTATTTTTAAAATCTTGTTTCAAAACCCATGTCCTCAGTCATTGTGGGGGAGCAGAACAAGTTCTTTAGAAAAATGAACTCAAAAAAACATTTTGAGATACATCTTGGTATCTCAAAGAAATATTGTGCATGGTTTCAGAAAGTGGAAATCAAGAAGAAACAAAATGGATTTTTAAAAATTGTGTAATTAGTACTTAAACTATTAATATGCCTAAAGTTATAGTGTTCCCAGTAAACAGCTGACAATCTAGCACTTTTAGTCTTAGTTTATTCTGGGGTATAGAAAACCCCACACAAGTAAACTTAGCTATCCAGGGTTCAACTTTGAACTACCTAGACTTTCTGGCAGCACAGGTTGAAATCAGTGTGATTTAGAATGGACACATCCTTGATTTTCCTGAGAGCACTAAATTGACAATATTATGTTTGGACTTTTTAGATGCAGCCCTTGCTCTTGGAATGCATATGAAGTAGGATTTTTATAATGCCACCACCCTTAAACCACATATGAAATGTATTTGCATAAGTTTATCCTGCAATTAGGAAGACTTATGAATAACACAGAGCAGTATACCTCTTAATTACTGATCCACTCAGGGCATCATACTTATTCCAAAGGTCTTCAGTGCCCAGAACTATTTGGCTGCATGATTTTCGTGTGCAGTCTTCAGTTTTAAAAAGCAAGTATTTTGTGTACAGAAAAACTACATTCTTCTTCTCATTCTGAGCTGTGAAATATCCCTTCAGTTGTTCAATGTGCTAGTCTCAACTTTTTAGTAGCAATAAATTGAACAAATCTCATCAAAAAGTCACATTATGCAACAAGGCTGGCACCTGGCAATATATACAGAAGCCAACTGACAGGTAAATGCAAACAAAATTGGGCAGAAACCAGTATGCTAAATACTTGGGCTGGCACAGGAATCAGTATCTTATGACTTTATTAATCCAGCAGTGACCACCTGATCAATTATACAGCTTCCCTGGCTCCTTTAGGCAATGTGGTTCTGTACATATTCTGCACTAACTGCTCACTAAATCCAGGGCCCATCATCTATTTTGGCCATGAATTAAGGGTAACAGCGATACCCCCATTTCCTGGTTGTGAATTCCAGTTGTGAATTCTGATTGTGGTTACACAAGCAGCTGACTTTATCATGAATTTACCAAAGTGGAATGTCTTGCTCTTGTTGCTTCCCTGCCCTTCTTTCTCTGCCCCTCTTCAATGCCCAGCTATGAAGCTCCACTTCTTTTTTATTAGCTCTGGCAATCTCCCATTGAAGTTAAACCTCAAATGAGAATTAGGACTTCTAAAGCCTGGAAATGTGTACATGGGGAATTCTGCCAAGTAAGTCCTTGTCAGGAAGGTGAAAATTCAGCTGCGTAAACATAGATGTCTAGTGCCATTTGAGAAGCCAAGGTATGGTGTCTGGGAGAGCAGGCACCTCCACAGGTCCTCACCTGTATCTGCCAACCCCACACAGATGTCTTGGCTGCCACAGGGCGTCTCAAAGGGCACCAGACGTCTGTGCTGAAGCAGCTGATCCCACCTAGAGTGTCCATCATGCAATTAAGAACAACTTAAAATTCTTCTTTTGGAGGGTCTGGAATGAAAAAGGTAGCTATTGTTAAGTACTAATTTTATCCCACAAAAACACTCTATAAAGGATGCTGCACTAACTCCTTGTTTAAAAACTCAACCCTTTTAGTCTATCTAAGCACACTCATGAGTTTTAGATTTATATTTTATGCCAATAGCCCTAAAAACTATGAGTCCTACTACTAAGATTGCATTGCATAAGAAAAAAGAGCCTTTGATAATAACCAGTTTTAATTAAGGATGGTGACACACAGAGCACTTATGTGAGATGAGCATAAGCAACAGTGAAGATGAGATTATTACAGCCCTGTGCATCAGTTGGTGACTTCAGGTATAGAATTAAATGACATCAGAAAGACAGCCTAGAAAATTATGCTGCACATTTCAGTCTGAGGAAGAAATAGGAATTTGTCACAATGTCCAAGGAAGCATATGCACTCCTGTCCGTCTTTACCTGCTCATAAAGGTTAAAAAACTGCTTCCTCCTCGCACTTACAATTACTAGCTCACACTTGGCAAAGGTGAGATTCGCTGCTATCTGTTTTATACCGAAAGGTACTGTGTAAAGAAGTAAATCTTTTACACCAGAAGGATGTAGAGGAACAGGAGCCAGTAGCAGGGGGTTGTAGAATTGATTTTCACCCAGATAAATGAGAAACAAAAGCAGAGCATATTAGACCTTCTATATTCTAATACAGAATTATTCTATATTCTAATATTCTCCTGAAGCAGAGCATATTAGACCTTCACCTTCCTTCCAGCCCAGAGGACTCCAAAGGGCAAAGCAGGATCTGTTGATCTGGTGCTTTGTGTTACAGCTCACCACCAGCATGGTTAGAGAAAAAGGCTTAAAATACACACGGCTGTGTACGTGCACAGGCCCATGATATATGCAACCAATATATTTCAAAGACATCAGGGTCTAGGGGTGAAGCCTGTCCACCTTATGCTACTTTTCCAACTTCTGCCTATTTGTCCAACTGATTTACTGGGATAAGTGTTTTGTCCTCAGGCAAAAAGCCTCTCCTGTTTATTCCTTCACTACTTAGTACATTGGCAAAACAGTTTCATCATTCTTAATAAATTAAAAGAAAAAAAAAGTAAGCAAAGAGCCAGTTGCTTAAGTCACCTGGATTCTGAGCACAGACATGAAATCAAGGTCTAATTATATCCTATTTTCTTTCTAGAGTTTCCAGAAATGTGATGATGTTTCAGGTAGCAAAGGGAACTAGTTTTACATGAGCAGGATTCACGAACATACAGTTACCTTCTCAGCTACTCTTCCTCGAGTAGCTCATACCTCACCATGTCACCTCAGTCCTGTGTTTTTTATTAAGGTCTTTAATTCATTAAGAAGGTCTCACCTCCCATTTTGGAAAAGTTTTGTTTTCACGGATGAAACATCTATGAAAAACAAGCAGTAAATGCTGTGAAATGTAAGTGAAAAAGGTCTCTTATTTGCTATTTGACTCATTATGCAGTAATAGCCAGCCAGCCCTCGCACTACTGAGACAGCAGAACATTTGATATGAGACATGGTAACAGTCAGAGACAGCATTTTTTTTTTTATGAGTTTCAAAGAGCCCATGTGTTAGCACATTCTAGGCTTATTAGCACTCTTGACAGGTGAGCATGAGAAGTCTTACTTCTAAAATTAGGATCTCCGTTGTCACAAAAATCTTAATAGGTGAGAAAACATGCTGCATTTGTGTGTCATTATCGTGGTCATGCTGCTACACACAAATCCAGTCAAGCAGACTAAAGTTAGATTCCCATATGTCTTGTTCAAGGCACAGCTATGTCATTCACCAGTGCAGATCAGGGAAGCAGCATACAGATGAAGCTGGTGTAGTATGTATTTAGAGAGTAACATCTTCTTCCTTATGATCTGTCAAATATTCTAATGTAGGGAAAATAATTGCAGTGCTTGGTCTAGTATTGTAGTTCCTGTTACTTCCCAATCAGATATGACCCTATTCACAAATGAATTAAATCACGCTATTAGAGAAGTCACTAGGGCAAAGTATCAAAAATCATCACGGTTTTGCTCCCCCTTTGCACTAGTAAAAATGACAAAGAAAGGCAAGCAGCCACAGAGAACTGCACTGAATGCTTGAGTCCTTTAGAGAGGACAAGCAATTACAGCCTTATCTATTCAGATTTTGGCAACTGATTTCTACCTTTAGGCTTCCCTGCCAGAAAAATCAGTATAATTAGATGCAAGTGCACAGTAAGCAGTTTGAGGATGGCATCTGAAGGGTGTGTAGGCATTTGAAGGACGGTGAACGCAAGTACCTCAAGACAGTGCTTCCCTCCATGAAAAAATTAAATTTCAAAACGCATTTCCTCCATTATTCCCCAAGGACGAGTCTCCATGTGGCACATTTTTCAGCTGGTGTTTTGAAGTCATTAAGCATACTCCCCTCCTCACTTCTGACAGATGCCAAAGTAGCTCCACCATCACCTCCCAGTCAGTCTGTCCACCCTTACCCCAACTAAAGGAAACTGGCAGAGCTCAGTTCACAAATCTCATGAGTTAGTAGTTGCTAGAGTCCTGCCTGAAATCTCACTGTTGGAATAAGACACTTCTGGACTAAAGACTCTGCAAAGAAATACAATTTTTTTTTTTTTTTAAAGGTAAGATCTGTTCCAGATATTGGAAACAATACTCTCTTATACGGTTCTGAATCATGGGTCATCTACCGCCACCACCTGCGTCTCCTAGAACGCTTCCATCAACGCTGCCTCCGTACAATCCTTAACATCCACTGGTCAGATTATGTGACCAATCCTTCTGTTCTGGAACAAGCAGCAGTCACGAGTATTGAGGCCATGTTAGTGAGAACACAGCTGCATTGGGCAGGGCACGTCTCCAGGATGAAGGATCACCGCCTCCCTAAGATCCTGCTTTATGGTGAACTCGCCACCGGCTGCCGCAAGAGAGGAGCCCCGAAGAAAAGATACAAGGACTCCCTGAAACAACATCTCAGCCTTGGCCATATTGACCACCATAACTGGTCTACTCTGGCCTCCAATCGGCACTCCTGGAGACACACCATCTACAACGCTGCTGATGCTTTTGAGAAAGCACGCAGGATCGCCCTTGAGGAGAAAAGACAACGCAGAAAGAATCGTGCCTTGCAGAATATACCATCTAAGGAGTCTTTCTGCTGTGCCTTTTGCAATTGGACCTGCCTATCTCGTATTGGCCTTTTTAGCCACCAACGCGCTTGCAACAAACGTGGGTAGAGCCCTTCCCAAATCTTCGTTCGCGAAGCCTAGCCATGAGTGAGTGATGAGTATTGGAAACAACTAAGACTGAAGAATGTAGTTTCTATGCATTCCTGTGATCCTGGCCTTCACTGAATGGAAACACAATTTTCTTGAATCTAAATTAAAAAAAATGGACAAGTTCTGCTTAGTATAAAATGATGTAATTGTAGATATTTACACTTCATTTAAAAATAGTTCTTAATATCAGGAGACAAAGGAAGTGTCAGCTCCTAGCACTAACAACTTCCTCTTTTATCTCTCTGCTACTGTGGCATTTGTTAACATAGGAAAAGGAATTTGCAAAATCACATACTTAACAGAACTTGTCATAACTGAGCAAAAAGAGTTGACCAAAGTGTAGTGCAAGAGCACTTGTCCTCTGTACACTTTAAAAAAGCAGGAAAGTGTCATGCAGAAAAGTGCCTAATGCCTTTTCCCTGTCATCATATCAAAAAATTCAAATTTGATAAGTTTGAAATTTTCTGAAAGATTCCCTTGTCCTTCATTGTTGATAGGTCATTAACTGAAGATATGAGAAGAAGCAGAAGAGTTGGGTAACAAAAGTCATGTTAGCTGCTCAGAGCATTGCTCTCTCTTCCAAAATACACTGTGACAATATTCTGTTCTCAGGTGTACGAAAACGACCAAACTAGGAAAACTGTTTGTTATTAATATAATCAAATGAGTAAATTATCACTTGCAACTCTAAATTATTTTTCCAGACATTCATTTCAAGCCTGTTTCCTTGGAAACTGAGAAATGAAGAAACCAAACTAATCCAAATTGCCCTTGCATATCATTCTGTCAGTGTACAAAATTCTGTCTCACCAAAAATTGTGCGATAAAATTTGTTATGTGTGGCTTCCAAATATCTGTTAAGTCATCAAAATAGGCATTTTTAAAGACAAATGATGCAGAGATCAAATGGTAAAAAAATCCAGCTTCCTAATCTAAAATACACTGAGCTTTAGAGAGCTCCCAGACAAATGATCTTTGCAAGTGTGCAGGCCACTTCATTAAGTGACAGCCCAGCTCTCAGCCCTGCAGCCAGCATGCACACCTCATGAGTAATCATTTAAGGCTGGAAATTCAGCCTTTAGTATCCTTGTCGGAACACAGGTATTCTAATTTGCTTGCAAGAGACTTAAGTATTGTTATTTACTATTATGAAGAACTAGCATTGTTATTATATAAATTATAGAAAATTAGGCCAAAAGAGTTCAGATATAGTTCATTTCCTTCCTCTTCCATCCACTGGCCTTTCTTACACAGATTCCAGTTCAGTATTTCCTCCACATCAGTTTGTCTCCTTTACGATGTCCTTCGACTTTCCATTTCACACCCTTTGATACTGGCCCTCACATTCAGCAAACCAATATTTTTCCCAGCATACCCCACAGTACATTCTTCAGCTTCCTTCCTTGCTTCTCCTTCAACACACTTTTATTCCTTTTCTTCCCACACACAGTCTTTTCTCAGCTTGCCTGTCCCCATCCTCCCTATCATTCTAATCTCTTCCCAAAGCAGCCTCCTTTTCCTATCAGCTATACACTGCTGAAATCTTTTAAAACATTATTGGCGCGAAAATCTTGGGGGGTAGGGGCATGGCACTTGATTGACATAATTAATGCTGGCCCTTTTCCAGTCACTGTCAAACACATCACAACTTGACTGTCAAATCCCTATTTTTGTCTATTTCTAGTATTTGTCAAATATGGGACACAGGGACATAGGACATCATGGGTTTCAGCCTTTTTTAATAAAGTCAACTATTTCAAGAGTAATGGATAAACAAAGCATTATGTTGTCATAGCCCCCTCCTTCTATACCCAAAAGGACATGTGAGATAGAATTGCCTTCTATAGGAAGTCATTGGTTCTCAACACTAATTTCTACAAACATTAGAAAACCAGATTTTGTCTAACCTGTGGCTTTAAGAACTATCCTAATTAAATACAATTACAAAATCTAGCTACCCTGAAGACAAAGGGGCTCTCCCGGTCCTTTTTAAGTCACAATTTTCACTCTGTGCCTTTTTTTCCCTTGAATGGTAGAAACTCCGTCCCAGCATGCACACTCCCCATCAGTCCTGTAGTGGCTCAGCTGCATTGGTTAGTGTACTCTAGGGAATCAGACAAAATTCAATTTCTTGCCCGCTAGGAGATGAATATTGTGTATATAACCTTTAAATTCTTGGTTCCCAGTGTCTTTTGAAAGTTGTGTGTAGAGATTTAATTGCGGTTCTCATGCACTGTTACACCCCTACAAAATTTCAAGATGCCTTCTAAGATCTTAGTCTCAACCCACAAGATGGCACAGCTTGCAAAGACATCACAGGTGCTCAAGGTCCTGATAGTGTTTTCCTGTATCTCCTCAGAATGCCCTTCAGTTTCTGCTCATTATAACTTAGCTTCAGTAATGAATTGTTATAAAGGTCAAAATCTAGAATGAAGATTCTGATTTTTCTCATAAAATAATCCCCAAGTCTGTGTAGATGAGATGCCTCCAGACCAAACAATTGACCTTGTGTGGAGAAGAGGGATGCAATGAGGAACACCATAAAGCTGGTTAATCAGGAAAAAGAACAGAAAATGTGAATGGACAGTAAGGGGATTCTCAATGTATACGTATTTATCACACAGTTTTCCTACAGAACATCAAAGATGAGATTTTAGGGAAGGCTGAAGGAGTGAAGCAGCTGATGGTACAAAAAACACTATCTCCTCACTCTGAATGCTCTGACATTGACTCAAAGCATTTAAGAGCTTGCACTGCAGAATGCTGAGAGCACTAAAAGGCAGGCGAAGGTCTATTACCCCACTCTCCCCTAATGGCTCTGTGCTGCCTGGCAGTTAATGCACAGCACAGATGGTGTACGGATGATGTATAGACAACAACACCTACTTTTTCACCAGCCTGTGACACCCTGTTAGATACATCCTTGTTGGATTAAGAATTCCCATTCATAATTACTGAGATTCAAGTGTTTTAAATGCAAAATTAATTGCTATGAGTTTTATGTTTTATCTCACTCAGTAATTTAGTTTCCACACAGGTGTCTAACAATAATATAACATATGCTTTATAGTGGACGACAAACTAACGTGAGTCATACATGGTCCAGTTTTAGCCTGGAATCAACCTTAAAAAATGTGGGGCTTATCTGACTATTTTGTTATTCTGTCCTTTTGCCTGTCAGCAAATGCACCTCACAAATTTTGAAGCCTTCGCCAGTTTCACCAGTCAAGTGGAGAATTGTGATACAAATCTCAAAGACACTGGATTCTTTGAAATTTCATGAGAATTCAGAGTAGAAGAGACACTCCAATTAGTCTCTCCACTAATGTCACCACTAATTTTACAGTTTTACTTGAGCCTCTTACTAATTTGGAAAGAGTAATGACATGTCTCTTGACTGGTGGCTCTGCACATGGATGTCAGCCCAGCACAGACACAGCTGGTTAAAACTAGAGGTGACTCTGGCAGGAGGAAGAGATGCAGAAGATTCAGTGGAAGTAAACAGGGAGACTGAACATCACTCCCTAAGCAACCAGGCCTCGTCAGCTATGCTGCTAAAGGAACAGTGTGTTTCTCATAGGAGAAAGACACCAACCTGCTTTTACAAGCCTGTTTGCCTAAAGCCGAGCGGAAGCTGGTATACATCTTGGTATCTTACAGCTGACAAACTTTTTATTTCCCAAGCAAACACATTCACCCTTACAAGAACAACCTACTTACAACTTCTCTGTATTCCTACCTTTATTCCTCAACATGATTACAAATGATCTAAAGCAACATGAACGGGTTTAAGTCTTTCCTCGTTGACTTCTTTCACATATACTATCACCTTGCAAGTTACCTGACACCACAGATTAAACCCCCATTCTTTACAAGCCCCTCAGAGAGCAGCTAATGGAGTGCTGTCCCCCCGGGATGCCTCTCAGCAGCGGAACCGCGTTCCTGCCCCACCCGATCACAGCGCAGGACACTCAATGCAGCTTCTCCTTTTTCGGATTTTGCTTAACCCTTTCCGGCTCATTTTAGCCCCGCACTCCAACCACGGCTTCAGGGCTTCAGGCTTCCTGCTGTCAGGTGATACCGGCACTGCCGTTTCCCTGAAAATCCCCTGGTTTATACCCTCTTTTCTGTTCCGCACACCGAGCATCTCTCTTGCCGGGCGGGGCTATCCGACCCGGGACACTTGCTGCGGAGAGCGGCGCTGGGATCGTGTGACACAGAGGGAACTCCTCCGGCCTGCAGCCGCTCCGGGCGCTGCCAGCCGGGCTCCACAGCCCCACCGCCAGGCTCCTGCCATCTCTTCCCCAGAGAGCGGCGTGATCCCGGCCGCCTCTCCCGGGAAAGCTGCCTCGCTTTCCTGCCGCGCCGCCCAGGTGGCTCCGTGTGTCCCCGAGGTGCAGAACGCAGCCGCGCCCCCCGTGCCCGCCCCGCGCCCGGCCCGGCACAGCCCGGCCCACCGCC
>VXAY01007014.1:1538734-1782448 GCA_013399855.1 Oxyruncus cristatus
TCGCAGACAAAGCCGCCGCCCCACCTGCCGCCCCGGCCCCCTCCCAGCCCGGGGCGGCCCCGGCGACCGGGCCGGCTGCCCTGCCGGGGACGGGCGTGGGGAGCGACACTGCCCCGCCGAGCGCCAGCGAACTTATTTTTAGATGTGCCTCCCATCACAATGCGTCTTAAAAATAGCACGTTCTTATTTAAGGAGTGGGGAAGAAACTGGTTCTGGAGGCCTCGTGTTGTGATGTGGTTTGGGATTCGGGTTTTTGTAAGCTATTTTCCAGAGAAAAAAAAAAAAAAAGGTTTCAGTGGTACAGGCAGCTGTGGGACGGTTAATATCCACAGGTGCACACAGGATGCTTTCACTGTGTCTTCATTAAGGTCACCCCTTAAGCATGTGAACAAAGGTACTCATGGCGTTGTCCTCGGCAGTGTGTCTTCAGTGTGAGATGCGAGGTCTTATGTACGTGCCCGCTTGATTCATGCAATACTTTTTATAGGGTCACTCGAGCTCTTTTGATGTGCCATTTCCTTCATTTTCTGCCCGGTCACTTCTCTCTGCAACATGTGGATGATGCAGACTGAAGGAGTGATAATGACCTGCAAGAATCAGAGATGTTTATTATTTTGTATATAAATATTTTGCTTTTGTTTTAGCTACTGTATCTCAGCTGGTTCTAGTGACGGAACTACCATAAAATAAATGGGTCTTATCGTGCCAAATGTATAATCATGATTGCTCACAAAGGCGAATTCTGATTTTTATTTTAAAGCCACTACAAATATATGGGAAACTTGTGTAAAATTAAGTATAAATGAAAATGGAAAAGTACATCTCCAATAAGGAAAGGAACTTTTGGAAAAAGCACTGACTCATGGAGTATTTTAGATTGGAAAGGACCTCTGGATGTCATCTAGTCCTGCCTCAACACTCAGAGCTAGTCCAGTTGTATAATGTTGCTCAGACCTTGTCCGGGTGAGTTTTGCGTATATCCAAGAATGGAGATTACATAGTCTCTGTGATTGTGGGGATGCCAGTGTCTGACCACCTTTGTGGTGATTTTTTTTTTTGTTTGTTTAAATCTATTGGCAATTTCCTGTTTTGCAACTGGTGTTTCCTCTTATCCTGCCGCTGTGCACCTCACATCCATTCATAGGTGATCATAGTCATGGACATCTGTAGTTCTAGAAGCTAGAAGAAACCATGCTAGTGTTTTGGACTAAAGAACTGATTGTTTAATAACATCGTTTTAAGTATAATTGCTAGATATTATTCTCATAAATTGGAAATTTATTCTTCCCAAGCATTTGCTTAACACTTCCTTTTTATTTGAATGTGGCTAATAGCGCATTAGCATATTAATTTAAAATGGATAAACACCTTATGAAAACTATTTGTTGGTGAAAACTATATGAAAACTATTTTTCATGTAGTTTATGCAGTCTCAAATAATTTACCGATTTCTGAATTTGAGACAGTTTGCTCCCAACTTTTGCTAGAGTCCTGTCACCATCAACAGTGTCTTATAGGCTCTTGGAATGACAGTGTGTCTACTCATTTTAGTAGAAGGAAAGCTTTATGGCTTTAGTCTTGAAATAGATTTTCCTAGAGAAGGGATGTGCCTTGAACAATACAGTGCAACCTGTTATTACTGAGAAGTTGCCTTTGTACTACGTAGGTATTGTTTAATGGTCTGGAGAAGCCTAGGTTTATATTTATGATGCTGTTGATGTGGGAAATTATGTGGGCACCCTTTTTTTTTTTTTTTGTCCACCAGGCAAATTTTGAGCTGTGCAGAATAAAAGTTTGCATGTTATCCACCATGACATATGACTGTCAAAATTATTCGGTTTTTAATTTGCATAAATTCTTGGATGTTGCTGATAATATCTCAAAAGCAGGGAAATATATTTGTAGTGTGACTCACAGTATGTCACTTCTGGATGTGTCTGGGTAAAATTTCAAAACATTAGTATGATGCTGCTTAATAGCTAATGCTTCTGAATAACTGATGGTTTCCATTAGAGCCATATCAAATAATTTATTAGAAGCCATTTGAATGACTGGCTGCACTGAATTTGATGATATTTAGAATTGTTTGATAAATAATTTAACTTGCTTTTTCAGATCACAGCTGCCATTTTATAATGATGGGAACACCTGATGTACTTACACTCATTGGCTTGTATTAACTGTAGTGGGCTTCCATTCAGGAAGTTGGGTTGCTTTTTTTATGGTGTTGTTTTATATTGTTTTATTTAGTCCTGTAATGCCTGTGTGAGTCTTAGATATTCTTGACATTTATAAATCTCTTCTGCAGGCTCATTGAACTCTAGATTATGTATTTGAGATTTTAAATTTTACCACTACAAAAATTTTAGGACTTTTAAAAATCATATTTTCTGTTTCAAAAGGGGACTGTTTAATCAGTTTATGTTTTTCCCAGTCTGTATTAATTTCCTGTTAGCATGTCATATGCTAACACGAAATAAATTAATGACACATTACACTTCCATAAAATAAATCTTTATGGGGGGGGTGGTATAAAGGCTTTTATTTGATTTGACAGTATTTGAGAATGATTTGTGTAGTTTGAAAAATAGTTTATCTTGGACTGTTAAGATCAAAATCTGGCAAGAGGAGGTCATCATATGTCTGCAAGCAGATATTGGTAACAGTGATTCATATAATAAATTTCAGTTTGAATTTGGACAAAGAAACGGGAATGCACTTGTTAGACTCATGAATGGTTTGCTTACTGTAGTGCATACAGAAAGGCTGTCAGTAGCTTGAACTTCATTGTTATAGGACAGAATTTCATAATGCAGCTTATACACTTTCAGTTTTGTGGCCCAGAGGACAGAATGTTGGAATAGCTGTGCTAAATTAAACCTGGGGTCTGTGACAATGACTAATAAAATATGCTTCAGAGGGAACTGTAAGAACAAATGTGAGATAATTTGCATCCCATGTTCAAGGTGAATTTGGTGCTTTGTAGTTTGGAATTGGCTTAAAATCAGCATAATATTTAATAGCCTTTTCAGATGTTATTATGCATAATTATGATAATTTTGGACATACTTGTTACCGATATAAGTAACCACTTTAGATCTGTGGCTAATTTGGGGGCATGTAGTTTATGCAGGTGTCTGATTTGCTTGCTTGTCGCCAGGTTGTTTACAGACTCAGGCCAAAGTCACTTTAATATGTTCCACCAGATTCAATGATTAGGGCTAATGTGACATTGAGGAAAAAGAGGTGCTTCTGCCCACATGTTTATAGTTTGAACTGTAGTGGTGACAACACTCATCTCTGGATGTGAAACCTGCCCAGCTGCAGATTCCTTTTATGTTTGTGTTGGAGCAAGGTCTGAAACAGAGATTGTTTCTCAGAGACTCCCATTATCACCAGCTTGAGAGATGGTCTGGGGTGTGTATCTCTCAGCTTCTGTGAAATTGACAGAGACCGTGCCTGTACTTGCTAGTTAGGTATTTTATTTTGGACGTGGAAAACTTGTGAAGTTTTGTGTTCCAACAGCTGTCCTAGTGAGTATTCAAGTGTATATATGTATTACATATATGTATGTAATATATATATACACTTTTAAGTATAAACAGCATCAACAAACAACAAAAACACCTGAAATGACCCTCTAACCTGATACGTACCTGAGTCTCCTGAGCTATGGACTTGACTTTAAAGTGGGGGAAAAAATAACATTGTTGTAGTACAGTCTGTTTCTGAACATTGCTCAATCTCAGTATCAGTATCATCTTGAATGTGGGATGCTTATCATCTCCCATTTATTATAGGAGCCTGCATGTGAATACTGTTAGATTCTTGATATTGATGGCTTCTGGTAAGAGTAAGTTATGTGCTTATTTATGAACTTGTCATTGTGTGGTAGAATGGCACCAGTCAGTATTATTCAGTGAATGTCTGAGAGTCTAAGCATAAATTTCATTATATTATTGCTTATGAATATTTTCTGAACTTTATAGGTTTCACATGCAGCCCTGTGGAGGGTTTCGAAATGGTGAAATTCTTCAGTACCTACCATGATCTCCTGGCAGGCTCCAAACTATGTTTGAGAACTTAGGTGTTTTAACATTGATTGAAATTGCAAATAGTGCTGTTCCAAATCAGTGTTCCTTCAGCTTCTATGTGAGATGGATGGCTCTACCTTTTTTTTTTTTCTATAAAGAAATCCATGGTTTACATATATACGCCAGACTGGCCCTGAAAGGAGTGCTTTTGCTCCTGCCCGAGGGCTACCTCTCTCAGACTGGAAGTCAGTAGGCTGCTATGTTAATCCCATGACAGCTTCACCAGTTTAAATGGTTGGTTGCTAATATTTGTTCTAATATATGATCCAAACCCATTTTTCATGGAATGCTTTGTATTTGCAACATGACCACACATTCTGTTCTTGTCACCGCTTGCATCATTGCTGCAGGCACGAGACTGCTATAGATGGCAGTGTGAGGCTGGAGAAATGATGGGAGAATTTCTGGTGACTACAGTCACAGGAGGTGAGAACTAAATTTAAAACCTGGATTTCTGTCCCTGGTAATTGAAGTTGCTTTCCCAATATAGCCTTGGTAAAAATCATAGCTTTCACTGACTTTTTGTTATATTATCCCCATCAACCAAGAAATCTCCCTAGATGTTTTAGCCAAATGTCTAAAAGCAGAGATAAAAACATAGTAGGTGTTTACTCTCATACTTAAGACTGAGTTCTTGGAAATTTGTACTTAAGAAAATAGATTCTCATCAATCTCTCATATTTTTAAATGAGCTGGAGCAAAGCATATGATACTACAAATAGTGTTACTAATATCTATAAAATGTTAGCCCGTGCTAGCTTTTTGTTTTCTTTCAGTTGCGTAAGAGCACAGATAATTAGAGTGCTTTGAAAGGAGTTTAAATACAAGTGTCAGTCATCATTGTAAATGAGTGATTGTTAGGATGTGGATTTACTTTATTCTTTGCATCATAGTACATGGTTTTCTTGGAGCAGCAATTAATTGCAAGACCTTCATACCAGGCCATGACAGGGCATATGAATTTAGCATGGGATTCCAAGCTGGAGCACCTCTCTGGAGTAGGATTGGAACTTTTCTGGGTGCTGTGTATGTAAGGGAGTGGAAGACATTCATCACTGCTATAGGATATTGCTGTCTTCTAAATTAAATAATAGGGGGGTATATTTTTATTTAGGTAGAAATCTGTTTTCAAAGATAGGCTCCTTGCACAATAGATCCCTGGAAAAGAATCTGTCTTAACTTGTGGAAGGCTTTATTTGGAGACAGAACACCTATATTCATTAACTGCAGAACTTTCACTGTGATCATTGTATGTGTACCTGACAAGCTATATGAAAATCAACCCAGTGGAGTTTCGGTGGTTTGGTTTTTTTTTTTTCAATTTATGAAATCAGTTACTACATCCTTCTTATTGTTTAATATTTTCCTTCAGATGTCTTGACTAAAAATCTAATTCCATGCAAAAGCAAAAGTATTTTTAATAGATGCTACTGTTCTTTGGAAAACGTGCTGCGTACTTTTGTACTTAGGATAAAGAAAATAAAAACTGATGCTTTCAGAAAGCAAGCTGATTTTCTCCTACAGTAGAAACAGGATTACTTGTTGAGACCGACAACCTTAGTATTCCTGGGCAAGAGCATGGCTTCAGCCTCTCTACAGGTGATGAAATACCACAAATGATGCTGCAGTTAGTGTTGGCACTGAGGGTGACATGACAGACAAGTAACATTATTGACTTTAATTGTAATATAGCTGCATAGACTGTTCTTAGGTTGGTAATTCCATACATTGGTGTTCAATAAGTAATTTTAACAGACTTCAAAGAATTCATCAATCTCACTTATTTTTTAATTCCCTCACAGCCTGATGAGCTCTGAAATGAGTTAGAAGGAAAGCTGTATGCTCAGAATTGTTCAGAAATTACTTAATGGATCTGCTTAGTTTATAGATGCACTTTCAACTTTGTTACTATTAAATGAACATTTTCAGTATCTTAAAATTCTACATTTTATATACATAAAAATGTATATAAAAATGTATGCATTGCTCTTTTGGGATATTTGTTGCTATACATGTTCTGAAAGAGAGGGTTTTTTGGCTATTAATATTTTCATTAGGCAATCTTTATTGGAAGATTTAAAATTAAAAATAAAATAACATCGTCTGCATCTTTCATATTATATTTGCCTATTTCTTCTGTCTCCTGATTAACTGTGGTCACCATTAATAGCAAATGTGTCCTTTTGTGAAATCTGGAGTTAGTAAAGTTCATTTTCTTCTGAATTTTTATCTTATGGTTCATCTAATGGTTATGATCAATGGTTTTATTATGTTGAAGGAGTGGTAAGGTTTCTCTCCATGGGGGCTCTGCTAATGTGTAATGTGATGGGAATCCACACGCCAGCCTTTATCTCATTCAGAGCATTTATTGGAGCTGTTTGTCAGAAACATGTTCTTCACTTGGCCATCTGTTTCTGTAAAACATGTAGCAATTTAACTACCTTTGAGGTTGCTATCCTGTCAAAAATCAGTAATATCTGCCAAGTGGTTGAAAACTATTGGGAGGGGAAGAGAGAGATGTTCGCAGACCTCGTGATCACATAAGCTTCTTAGCTTTAGCAAAGCAGACCTGAAATCTGTATTTTAATTATTCTGCAGCACTTGGGATTCTGATGCTCTCCTTAAAGAGATATATCTCAAAAAAGAAAATTACTTGTGGGTGAAAAGTTTGAAACATGTGCTGAAACTAGATAATATTTCTTGTAATGCCTAATGTCAGTAGGAGACTCCTAAAAGTATTGGCCTATTTTTAATAAATATCAGACCTACTTATTTCCCCCCCATAAATTCTAAGGTTTCATGGATATTTTGAAAGCAGTAATAGCTACAGTTTATTCAGGCAAGACATTTTGATGAGTGTATATTTTGCAGCTTAATGTCTGCAAGAGTTTATACAAGGAGTGTGGAGTCACATGTAGGATTGTGTCACCTGTCGAGAATAATAGCTTTAACATATACTGTAAATATAAAGCTCCTACTTCCTCTACTAGAAATACTTGTGGAGTCACATACTCCAACACAATGTTTGACTCAGTTTAAGTAGGGGTGGTTTTTATGATATGTTATTTCAGTTCTGGCCTGCTGCAGTGCCATTTAGCAATCTCGTCTGTAAGTCATATTATCTTGAAATTAATCCATACCATGCAAATAGGAAATTATCCTATAACAAATTAAAAGTCAATATACTGCTTCTTCAATTGCAGAAAGAAGAATACAAAATTGGTTTCTTTCGATAATGATTAATCACCATTAAGCCTTGCAGCACTTTGAAGTGTGCTATTGTACATGCTGAGCATTCTCAAGAGTTTAGTGTTACTGTAAGAACAGGAGATGAGAGGTGAAATCCTGAAGAGAGAAAAAGAAAAGCAAAGATTGCAAAAATAAATGTAATTTCAAATTTAAGGAAAATTGATAGTTTGATATGAAAGCATTGGAGGGGTGAGATTTGGGTAGGCATAGGATGAAAGAAGAGCATAATAAAGCATAAAAGAGGACAAATTACCATTTATGGGAAAAGAGAAATGAAGGCAGGTAAAATCTTTTGAAAGTCACGAGTTTCCCAGTCAAAGTACAGCATATACCTCTGCATCTAGTCATTTGAATACATTCTTCAGAAGAGTCTGCATTATTCTATTTGGTGTAAAGCTGGCTTTTTTAATAGCTTCTTTCATTTAATTGCATGATTTGTTAGCTGTAACTAATTTCCTAGGTGTAAATTCCCTAGGCCTGAATCTTCACTTCTCAAAGTTTGTCTCTTGTGAAGAAAAAAAACTTTGGAAGTATGTGCAAGCAGTGTCAAAACCACATGAGAATTTTGTATGTCCTTTTCCCTGCTTGGGAAGAATACTGGAAGATTTATACAACAGGGACTTCCTGTTACCACTTAGGCTTAGTAATGCTGCAGTCTAAGCAGCAATCCCAGTCTAAGCATGGCAAGCAAAAGGACTACACTGTTTGCAGTAGTCTGATGAGAACACAGGCAAATGCCCTTCAGAACAAAAATAATTATTTTATGTTGCTCTTGCAGTTCATAAAATGCTTACTAATGTAATCTCAGAATGTAAAAATACGTAATTTTTTCCATCTTTGTATACTTACTGTATCTTGTTGGAAAATGCTGCCATCGTAAAAAGATGAGAGAACAGCCGCCTATATATTTAGCCCTGACTGTTATCTTTTGGGTCAGTCTGAACATTTCTGAAAAGTCGAGAGATCCTCAGTTACCCTCAAGGAAGCTATGATCCAACTGGAGTAGTTTTTGAGATGTAACAAAGAGGAGGAAGGAGGCAGCAAGTCAGAAGGTGCAGCGCAGGTAAAGGTTGGTAGATGGAGAAGTGTAGGTCTGCCTCCAGCAGAAGTGAGTCCTCAGTGGCTACTTCTGTACCACTATGTGCACAGGTCTGGACCTGGACATGTTGCTAAGCTGACCTCAGTCTGGAGCAGCTCTGTTGTAGTGAGACTTAATTCAGGTCCAAGGGCAAGATGAGTGGTGAGTAGTATGGAGAGCTGGGGTTTGGTACTTGGGCTGGCTTCTTGTCCAGCCTTTTGTTCTCTGGTAAAAGGTTTTTAGGGAGCTAAAACTGTACAGGCTTATGCAAATATCAGTTTTTTAGTGATGTTATTTAGAACAAGTCATTCTAAATGATTTATTGGTCCTTGGAGGAGACTGTGTGGACATTTTTGTCCTGAGGAAACAGCTGAAGATTGCTGGGGTGGAAGTAAGGTCCAAAGGAAGAACTATTTCCCCCAGGGACATAGTTATGGGTTAGATTTGGTTTTGAGCTTTTTTAATAGCATCAACTGGCAACAAACCAGCTTGAATTCTTGTGCATATATTGCTTAAGGTTCCTATTTTTGTATTTTAATAAAATACAAGCTCACAGACCAAAAACTATAGTTTGGGGGAGTTTTTTTCTTCTTATTTTCTCTCTTTTTGGGAGGTATGGGGAGGCAAGGCTGTTTTAATCTGAATTCTTCATTGGATTTCAGCTGCAAGTGTTAATGCAATTTACACAAATAAGAGGCCAAAAGCAACAGTCAAGATCACGTTCTTATCTCTGATAGATTGCACAGTGCATAAAGTTCTCTGTAAATACAGGTATTTAATATTGATGACATGATTGGCTTTTGCCAGCTTTCCACTGAATTTTTGAGTGAATTTACAATTTAAATTTATAAGCATATTTTAAGATTGTGGGTGTTTTTGTTATTGCATTTGCTTATAAAAATGGAAAAGACTAAGATTTCCTTAGTTCATATGGTCAAACTTACCAATGGAGAGAAACACTGCAGAAGGAGAAGGTTGCTGTAGCTGGCTGTTTTTCATTGTCTCGAGTGATTCCTGTGCTTTTTCCTATCACTACTTTCTTTCTTCTGCCTTGTAAGTGTTGTGGAGTCCTTTTTCCCTTAATAATTCTTGTCTAGTAATTCACGTGCCAATACCTAGCTTTGAAATATATAGTAAGAGGATATACAGTCCAGCTATTCACAAATGAGTCTCCATTCTTTGAACAATCTGATTATGTTTCCCATCCCATGGGAGGATGCACAGTGCTGCCTCCAGGACTCTAGAACCAATATGTGACTGATGAAAGTCTGATGGTCCTTGAGCCACTGAATCCACCTGAAAAGGGGCGGCATTTAAATGATGTCAGAAGCTGTCTGTAATACTTTTACTCCTAGTTTCTGCTACTATTAAAAGGTGAGGGAAAGGAGGAAATGGCTGAGCTGATTATCTGTTGTTTTCAAAGACTTACCTAAACCACATAGGTGATTGTTGTTGTATATCCTTAATATGCCATGTAAGCCGCATTCAAGCATTGCTGTGGCAGGTAGTTCTTTGTATACAGTTTGTGGGGCTGTTTTTATTACTTAGTGGCTAGAGTAGATTAAAACTAGAGAATAATATTGTATTATCATAAAAACTGTGTTTGAAAAAGAGTGCAAAAGGCAATAGTTAAACAACTGCCTATTGATAGAGTACTGTGATACTGTTCTGGATGAAAAGTTAATGTTCATATGCTTGAGGATGGCACGTTACTTTGCTTAGTGGAAATTACAGAAGATTCTGAATAAGTTTGTGTTGTGTGAAATTCAATGTTGACACATATTAGAATCTGCTTTGTCAGCAAAGGCAATAAAATACATATACACCTGGGACATCAGAGTAAATAGTCATCTATCTGATGACTTGGTAGATAAGCTAGGCCCTGAAATGACTTTTTTCCTGGCCCAACCATATGAATTAGTTGTCAGAAAAGACATGAAGATCTCTGTTTATGTGCAGCCATTTGCAGTTGAGAAATAGTGTAGAAATTGAAGTCGGAGACTGGCAGCAATGATAAATAGACTTTCGAAAACCTACCACATAAAGTAAAACTGCGAAGATTGACACTTTTCAAATTATTCCACTTAGAACCGTATACAGAATAGTAGGCTTTATGAGGAAAGGGGATTGTGTGTTCTGTGTACCTTTTTTGATGAAAGACTAAAGACTGTGTAATAAAGTCAAAAAACTTCAAGGATGCAAGAAGTTCTTTTTAGAAGGTGTGTCATTAGTTTATGTAATTAACTGACAAAAATATAAGAACAGTGAGAAGATGCTGTTATTTCTACAACGAAAGATTAGATGCTTAAATGTAATATATGCATACGATATATAAATCAAAATTTACTTCAAAATTACTTCAGTATTTTTGAAGTGGTTTCTGCTGTAAATTCTTGTGCTTCAAAATATAAGCAAACTAGTTGGAACAACTGAAAAGACTCCTTCCCAATCCAGAACTGTCCACTGATTAATTTCTTGCACCTTCTGTCAAACCATCTGCTACAGGCTAATGAACAGACAGCATGCTGGATTAGATGTAGCACTTGTATGAGTTATTTTGATAGCTCCCGTGTTCCTTTCATTGTGAACTCTCTGATTAGCGAAGCTTAGAGTTAAATTTTTGAGGGCAGGGGTGGGCAAAGTGCTCTTTCTATGAGCTTCTGCACTGCAGGATGCTGTTGACAGGGAGGAGAGACGAACCCACAACACTGTTTTTGAAGCACGTTTCACTGTTTTCTTCTAAGCCTTCATTTAGCAAAAGAACATTTTGGTTGCTTCTGTCAAATGCCCATGGGAAGTAATGACTGAGTTGAGAGGAGTGATGAGCTGTACCCCTTTTGGGCTGGGGATCTTCATAATTTCATACATCACTCCATAGTACACAGCAGTCATCGGTTCTGGAGATTCAGCCTTGGAACAAATACCTGCTTCATTTCAGACGTCTGTCTGTGAGGAGTCACCATCATCACCTCTTCGAGTTTCTTTCTGCTGTGACTCTGAACACGATGCCACATGGTATGAGCCAACACTGGCAGGCAGCTGGAACAACCACAAACTTGCAGGGGGATCCCTGAAGCAGTAGCCAGGCAGAGGTAGACAAGTGGAGACGCAGGCAGCATTATGTTTTGGTCCAATGCTGGGGAATCACAGGCATGCTGTTCACACAAGGTTTATCAAGGGTTATTCCCAGCTGCAAGTTCACTTGAGCGATTTACAGTCCTCCTCACTAGTCTTCTGCATTTTAACCCATTCCTCCCAGCACACACAAATATTTTTTTTTTTCTGCCAGCAGCAGACACAGATGTTGTGTTTGAAGCTATATACAGGCTAGCAGAGAAAGTATTGATTTGTTTAATTAATTCCAACATACGCCCTTTTGAAGTATTTTAGATATGCTTCATAGGATTATTTGTGAGGGATCCAATTTTACTTTGCAACTCATTCTTGCATTTGTCAGGATTAAAAGAAAGGTTAATGATGCCATTTGGTCACTATTTAGTGATTCCTGCGATTACTGTTGAAGTAGAAGCTGCTCATAAGCATCAGAGATCCAGTAATAACAATAGCTGAATGGAAGTGACCGGTGTCCCAGTGTATTACCATCAAAGTTGTCAGTGCTGCTGGTGGCTTTCCAGTCTCTAAACCTGCTTGTGATCAAAGCAGAAGCCTGTCACTGAAGATGGGTGGACTGCTCTAAGAACAAAAGAGCAGGGAAGCAAAGGATGCTCTCTTCCTACAGTATGGTAGCTGCAGGAACAGCATCCTTTTTGCTGGATAAACCAGTGTTACAAGCAGATGGACTGACTCTATGTTGGCCTATCAAGACTCCTTGCTGTAATCTTTTGCCGTAGTAGATTTGCTCTCTTTATGTAATAATATTTGGTTCAACATTACTGGCGTTTTGCCAGTGTAGATCAACAATGCAGTTCTTTGCTTTGGTTTGACTGTTGTTTTTGATTAGGGGTTGGAGAGTGAGCGTGCCCAGGTGTTCCTTAACACCATAGGTGCTTCTTGGCTAGCAGCAATTCTGATGGCTTAACATTTTTGCTGAATCAATTATGACCTTTCATTTATGCCCCTGTGAGAAGATCCACAAAGTGAAAAACCATTATGGACATATTAGAAAAATCTGTGCGTTATGCCCACGTGCATTGTGTTAATGAACAATCCTTGGAACTAATTAATTTTTTGCCCAATCTGATCATCATCCTATTATCTTTGATGTATTTAATGAACTTCCTCAATGCAGAAAGTTGTATATAGATAGTGCACAACCCAAAAAAAGCACTGTGGGCATGACTGATAGATCAGCCTATTTCAGTCCATGGTTTCTGTCCTAGCATAACTTGAGTGACTTCACGTTTCCAGTGCCTACATAAATTGACCAACTTAGTTTACATAATCCTCAAAGAGGGCAGGAGCCATTGCAGTTCATTTGTCATTCCTGATCTCCCATAGCTGTACATAAATCCATGGAAGTTAAAAGTAGATTCGGGGACTCCCTGTACTTAATGTTACTGGCATGTGATCTCCATTTCATAACTGCAAAGGCTCTGACACCTCTGTGTAAATACTTATTTTTATTTTATCTGTGGGGATGTCAATTAAACTCCAAAACTAAAGTTGCTAATCCTGTGCATTCTGCTGACCAACTAGGGCATATTATTGTGTAATGCAATTCTGTAGGGAGTCTCCTTAATTTTTACACAACATATAACCAAATGAGCTAAGGCCTGTTCAAATTCCTTTTTCTTGCTCTCTCTCTCTGTTTATTTACCAGCTTAGATACTTTAAATTGGCATTTCCTGAAGCATATTCAAATTTCTTCAGTATTTGGGGGGAGAGGAACAGATTTAAGGATCTGTTTCTTTGGTTTTCTGTCCCAAGCAAGACCAGGAAAGGATAAGTCTAGTTTCACCCATGTGAGACCTGTACCCTCCCCAGCTGACACTTGTGGACCAGGATTTGTTGCAGCATCTGGAGCAGCACTGGATGCTTTGTGTGTGGGAAACTGAATCAAGACCTTAATGCCATATAAGAGGCTATAAAACTGTTACAGTATCCCAGAGCTACAAAATCCTATTAATTTCTGACATAAGTCCTCAGAAAAAGTTGAGAAAAAATACTAAGGTCAGAAATTTTATGGCATTAGATGCTTTTAATGAGACTAGGAGCATCATTAAATGAACTTTTAAAATTCAGGCTGCTCTGTTGTAAGTCTTTTAAATTTGTCTGTATCCTCACTGCTGCTGGAAGGAGCAATCCTGCTCAGCATCACTAAGTGTATTAAGCTTTAATAGCAATTTGGACCAGGTCCAGTTACCATGACAAGTAATCTTTTAGATTAAAATCATCTTAAAATTTGGAGTGTAGTCATATCTATCTTTAAATAGGTAGTGTTGCTATTTTTAATTGTTTCAAGTATTTTATTTTTATTTAGCTTTCATTTAATCTTATCAGTCAGAAACAGGAGGTACTGCATCCAGTAACTGGCAATTTCTTTTCTAAAAGATCTGAAAACTGAATTAAGTTTCAATTAGTGTGTATAGTGCAGATTGTGGTGGGCGTGTTGTTGATTTGATTTTTTTTTCTAATAAAGTTTGAAAATAAATTCATTCTAGCTTGCTTGATATGACCATACACTTCTGAATATCAAGTGTAGAATATTGCTCTACATTTTGAACAAAAGAATGCCAATAGTGAGTCTTCATCATGCTACATATGGTTCAGAAAGTCCTGTGGATGTGTTGCTGGTCAGATGGAAAACTATGTTAAATGGGAAAATAACCCTTTCCAGCATAGTCTTGTTTAATAGTCTTCATAAAATTTTTACTCCTTGATGAGATAATTAGAGACTTAGCTGGTGGTCATAGTGAAAGATAACAAACATAGTATTTTTTTTCATAACAATGTCAAAATAGCCAAGTTTGTTCAATGAAAGATTTTCAAGGAGCAGTTTATTTTATTTGCTGTTACTTTAAATAAACATTTTCTTCTCTAAAGACATATTTTTTGTATTTTTTTTAATTAACTCTAAAGTTTTGTGTGAAGCTTAACAATAAGGTGTCATTTCAGGATGCTGATAGTACTTCCAGCAGAAATTTGTTAATATTAACAGTTCCTGTGGTTAGGCTTTTATTAAAAAATCCTGCTTATTTGTTTGAATACTTACTTTACCATTATAATTCAATAGGAAGTATAATTTGTGTAGGTAGACTTGTACTGTTCTCCTTTTGATCAGAGTTAGAACATGAGTCTAGACAATTGCAAGTTCAAGTTCTTAAACCTTGTCTAAATTTTGTGCTATAAAAAGTGAATTAAGGCAAGTGGTTCTTTATTTGTGCCCTATTTAGGGAGTTGTTCATTGCTTGTATTTAGGAAAATGACTGAAGCTTGAGAAAGAAGCTTTGTCTTCCATTTTATGATTGGTACCAAATATTGAGAGCAGATGTGAACATGCTGGTTGCCGATCATATTCATGCAAAGGGGACAGCATGCACACAGGTGCCAGTTTAGTCCTCGTGATTGTAGAAACAGCAGTGTTTCTACAAAAGTGTAATGGGGGACATTCTCACATTAGTGTAGGATAATTTTCTCCTGTGGTATCACTCGTGAAGTCGTTCTGAGGGCTGCAAGGCACTGGAGTTCATGCAGTAGTCTCTAGAGCCGAGGTACCACTTCAAGAACCTCCCTGCTGCAGTGGTTAGCTTTGTTTGATCTATTTGCCAAATGAGCTAGGCTGCCTGTGAGACCATCTCTTCGAACTCTTGTAGTCAAAGCAAATTGTATTACAGTCTGAATACTACACTTCATTGCTGGAGTTGTAATCTATGTTTCTGCATAGTGCAAACTGCATAGTTTATATGTGAGGGGTAAGAATTGGCTCCTGAGGTCGTTTGGTGTATGTGCTATCTAGCGTATTAATGATGATACTGAATCCAGATTGTAAGTTTTGCCTTGTGTGTGGTCAGGATCATGCAGTTCCTGAGCAAGCTCTGAGAAGATCACTGAAAATTAGTGACTTAGCCAGTGTTGAGCAGGAACAAAGAAGCTGGAGGAGTTGCAGTTCAGCTCAGCTTGAACACAATGTAAGTGTAATCCTAGTGCCCTCTGTTGCTGATGGAGCAGCTTCTTTTGCCTGAAGGATGTGCAAGGTACTTTTTTATATCCACATACGAAGCATTATGGTTAACTGTGTGTATTGTAAATGTGTGTATTGCTGGTGCTGACTCAAAATATAATATGGAGGTGTGGTGACCTGGTCTCTGATAGATACGAAAAAGTATTTTAAAACATGTAACTACCTGCATTTTTCAGTGGTATTTGAGTCTGCAGCATTTTTAGGTAGGATATTAACATCATCCCATACTGGGAGCTTAACATTTTGCTGTGTCTGAGATCAGTTGTCAGGGAACAGCTGGATGAAATTGCTCTGCAAGGGTGTAATGATTTAACCCCAGTCAGCAACTCCTATGCAGCCACTGGCTCACTCCCCACCACCACCAGTAGGATGGAGAGGAGCATCAGAAAAAAAGGTAAAGCCCGTGGGTTGAGATGGAAACAATTTAATAATTGAAATAAAATAAAATTCAATAATAGTAACAATTATAACAAAAATATTTGTAATGAAAAGGGAGATAACAAAAAGAGAGAGGAATAAAACTCAAGGAAATTAACAAGTGATGCACAATACAGTTGCTCATGACCCACTGACTGATGCCCAGCCCATCCATGAACAATGATTGCCACCCTCCACCTCCCCCAGCCAACTTTCCCAGTTCGTATACTGAGCATGACATTCTGTGGTGTGGAATATCTCTTTGGTCAGTTCAGGTCAGCTGTCCTGGCCGTGCTCCCTCCCAGCTTTTTGTGCACCTGCTCATTGGCAAAGCCTGGGAAGCTGAGAAGTCCTTGACTTAGGGGGAGCACAACTTAGCAACAACCAAAACATCACTGCATTATCAACATTATTGTGCTGAATGCAAAACACAGAGCTGTACCAGCAGCTAAGAAGATAATTATCTCTATCTCAACTGGAATGAGGACAAAGGGAGACTGCCAGCAGTCAATGGTGATGCAGAGAATGTAGTCCCACACTACACAAATATGAAGAGGGGAGCAGTGATGACAGTATCCAGCGACAGCCAACAAACAGTCATCTTTGCCAGGCAGGTCTGTAGTCATGAAGCAATTCCAAGGTCAGTTCCGCTGGTCAGGGCATGTGGCCAGGCACAGGCATATCTGGAGCATGGCACAGGCCAGGGCCAAGGGCAAGATTCTGAGCTTCAGTAGCTCCTAAGCAAAAGAGAGAAATCCCCAACAAGACTTTTCATAGCTTTCCCTAGCCTTAAGCACAGCTGGCTAACCCCCTGGGAATGGGTGAAGAGGTAGTGCAGAGGGCCCTGGCTGACCTTTGAGTATCATCTCTTTGCCTGGAGGAGGTAACTTCAGTCAGCTATGCTTTCCTGTGTTCTTTGACAAACTCGTTGAGACTATGAGGCTGTGAAAATATTAATAAAGTTTTCATCCAGTTTGCTTCACAGTTTCCCCTGTTACCTTCATATATATTGAGCTGGGAGGGAAGAAAATGAATTCCTATGAGACTCTGCAAGATGAGATTTTGAAGGAAAGAGTAGCACAAGGAAACCAATGTGTCCTGTGCAGCTGTCACAGGACAACTGACATGCGCTCAGTACAAGGCTGATAATTTCTATTCTCAAGAGTCATTCCCTTTAGAGAATGCTCACCAAGGCTTGCAGATCCACAAAGAACAGTGGGGTCTCAGCCAAGCATAGTTTTCTTTCTAAGTAATATTCATCCTATTGCAAAACTCTGAAATGTCTGTTTTGGGGTTTTTTTTGAGATTGTGTGGTATTCAGAAAAGTCAATCCTGCCTTTTTTTCTTTTAACTGTGGTGAAGATAATTACTGTTTGAGGGAAATATCACACAGTTCATCATTTTAACAAAGAACAGTATGGGAACAATATTAAGGGCTTACTGGGAAGGGACATGAGCTCTCTGTGTACATCACAGTTTCTGTGCTGATAATACTATAGTTAGATTTTTACATATTAAAAGATACGTTAAGATTTTTATATGTATGATTGTCTCAGTTTAATGAGACGGAAGTGTTTTGCTAAGGAGGATGAGTTACAAGGAAGACCAAAACTCCTCCCTCTAAGCAATTGTAAATTCGAAATTAAGAGGCTCCAATTGAGAAAGTGTGGAGAAAAGAAAAAATAACAGCACTTTATTAAAGGATATTTGTGTATTGGCAGAACAACAAAAAAACACGAAACAAAACCCCAACCAAACAATAATCCTATACCCAAAAATCCCTTTCAATGAAAAGTAAACAGTTCAGTTTGCACTTTTTGGTGCAATTCTAACCACAGCCAGCAGGGGGCGCTGTTGGATCGCTGGAGGTGCAGAGCCTGCAGTGCTCGGGGTTGGCCGACAGGGGGCGCTGTTGGGCTCTGGCAGTCGCCACGTGGGTCCCCTGGGTGTGCTGAAGGAGCCAAAATGGAGCCCTTCCCTCCCCATCACCGGGAAGGGGAAAAAGAAAAAAAAAGGGTTCTTCCCAAAGGGGACTCACGTTGTCTGCAGCTGGCCGTGTGACTTCCCTTTCCTTCACTGATGTGCACAAAAAAACCGCTGCCAAAAACATGGGAGCGGGGGAGGGAAAACAAAGGTGGCTCTCTTCCCAAATAGTTCCTCTCCAATGAAGTCCAAGCAGGTCCACCCAGGCGGGGTGGGGGCAGAAAACAGGGTGCCAGCAAGCCAGGTAGCCAGGCTGAGAACAAAGCAGCCTCCCAGCTTTTCCAATGCACACCTTCCTTCTGTTCCCACAACCACCAACTGCGTCTCCTTCCCCCCTCTCTGGGAGAGGGAAAAAAAAAAAAACCAAAGAAAAGAATCTCCTAGCCCCTCCCCAGGCCATTAGCCTGGAATGTCAATCTACTGGCCAGTTCTTTTGTGTTAGTCAAATACCCAAGGCAAAACCACCCTGCCCATTCCAACATCCCTCCCACACAGTGGGGCAGGGAGAAGGGAAAATTCCATGTTGTTTTTTTAGAACAAGTGAACCCATGACAATGATAAAAATCTTAGAAGTTGAGGGAAAAAATGGTGCAGCATTAAGGTGTTAGAGATATCTCTTCTGGATTAATGAGCTACATAAACAGTCCTTGCAGTCTGGAGGGGAACGGAAGTGTGTGATGGAACAGCTAAAAGGAGGCAAGAATTAATGGGATCAAGAGTATTGGAGAAACATGTAATTCAAAGCTACATGTTTAGACTTAGCAGTAAGTATACTAGCTGGAGGAACTAGCTAGTTCTTATAAAGTTACTATCTCATTATTGCTAGGCAAATGAAAGTGTATTGGTATCTTGGAAGCTGTGTATGGTTCACAGTGCAATAAGTAGAATGTCAAGTAATCCAACAGCTAGATCTAATATTAGTTTACAGATTCACTGATTAAGGCTAGGAAGTGAAGAATAGTGTTGCCATGGTGAAGTCTATATGATAAAGCACAAGAAGAACAAGCTAGTGAATAATTGATACATGTCTAAGATTAGAAACGATCATTTACAGTGTGTGCTTTGATGTTCATGCATGCTTTTTACTTTAAAAAAAACCCAGAGAAATACATTAGCATAGACTGTGACAGATTTTTGCATAAACTTTTAAGTAAAGTACCAATACACAGTAACTTCAGTGCTAAGATTGAGAATCAGGGCATAAACCAAAAAGTTCCAAAATGGAAAGCTTTAAGCGTGGGATGTATTTGGCCAGGCTGTATGTATTACTGTATTTCTTTAACACTGAACAGAAATAAACAAGAATGATTATCATAAAGTTCAGTAAGATAAGTTGTAACTTTTTGCCTATATGCTTATCTCCCTCTGGGTTTAGTCATATGAAATAGTTATAATTTAATTTTTAAAGCTTTAGTTTAGAAGTAAATTCAAAAGATATTCTAAGCCATCTTGAATTAAGGAACAGTACTTACGAGTGTCCTGATAAAGCTGAAAAACAAACTTTTTCAAAATGGATAAAAATTTGACGGCTGTTGCAAAGGTATCTCTGAGTAAAGTAATGGAAAGCTTTTTTCTGGGATAAACATGTAGATGTGCTGGAGCAAAGAACTGCCGGCATCATGCCTTTATAAACAGTTTTGCTTAATAAATGTGTCATTTATTTTTATAAATGTATGATGGAAATTAGTGAACATACACAATAGTTCTAAATACAGTCCATCTGCCCTGGAGCAAACTTTACTTGTCATAAATTCTTTTTAGAAATCTCAGTAGCAAGAGCTGTTTTTCATTATTAATTAGCCCCTGAAAATAAATAAAATGTATGCAGTTGGCTTGCATAGAACAATCACGAGGTTGAGGATGTTGGGGTTTTTGTGCTTGCAAGCTGAATCAAATTTCTTACGAGAAAAGTCTGACTAGTATGGAGTAACCTCTGTGTAAATATTGGGTGATTAATTTTTTTCCACTTTTTTGATGTGTCAAGTTTGCAGACCATGTTATAGTAAGCACTAAAGCAAACATCTCTTCATGTTGTCTAGCATAAGTTAAGTTATAGCCCAGTTATGATCATATATTGAAACTAGTTCAGTAGTTATTGTGAAATAGTGATGGCATTTATCAGGAACTGAAAGTCACCTTAAAGAATGATGGCAAATATTAGTATCAGGTTCAACTTTAGTTAATTTACTGCTTAGAATAAGTAGGAAGTAGCATACATCACGTAACAAAAAGTTCAGATTTGTATTACACAGTAAGGCACTCGATTTCCTTCATTAACTTCTGAAGCTGCACAGGCTTCCTGCACATTTTTCTGCTAAAAAATAGACAAACTGCCTCTAATGATTATAAATTAATCAAGACATACAAGCTGAGAGAAAAAGAAGAGGGGTTGACTTTCTTAAACATAGTAGGGATAGAGGTTCATAGAGGTACTTGATACATACGAAAGTGATGGGGAATGTTTGTCAGCTGATTTGTGGTATGCCTAAATATTTTCGTTTTCCACAGATCGATGTATTTAAAGTTTGGGGTTTCAGACTAGATTTTTGTTGCCTCTCCCAGAACTGAATCAAATGCATTGGTGTTTTACAAATTGAATGTTTCATGTAGACCAACCATGGTCTGTGTGAAAGAAACTGTATTCCAAACTTGTATGCTTTTCATACTTGTGTATATACTTACATGGACAAAGCTTTACAAATGGATTTGTACTGAAAAGGAAAGAGGCTTTGTGTCTGAAGCAATGATCCATGTATATGTAATAATAATACTTTGTATTGTCCTCTCCAAAAAGATCTTGATGTAGTTACTTGGTGGAATGGCTGTGTTTCTTCCTGCATTCTTCAGTCAGCATTACATTCAGTATTTGAAAACAGCCTTATTAATTGCAAAAAAGGGTAGGATTTTCCATTACCTTGGAGGTCTTGGATATACATGTGGGGAATGCGAACTTGATAAAAGTACCTTTGAGAACAGACTTGTGAAGGTTATTTATGAGAAAAGGGGCTTCTGGCTGGGCAATTAAGATAGAAGTGAAAATGATACAGATTAAAACCACAACTAACCTCAAAATTAAAAAGCAGTTATCTTTTAGGATGGCCCCATCCTTCATGGGAGACTCTTCACAGCACCAGTGAATGGCAGCTGTTGTCTGGTCCTTGCTTTCCTATTCATCCCTTTGAAATGAAAGGCTGAGGGCTGCAAAGGTTTCCCTCCAATTATTGGAGTTGCTTGTGTGCTGCACTGAGGCAGAGTCATGGCGTTGGCAGCAGCCAGCCAGCTCTGTCCTAAACTGGATGTCATAAGCCAACCCTGCCCTGGTTGGGCCCTCCTCTCCGAGGCTTGCATGCTTAAGGATCCTAAAGCAACTAAGAAACTTAAAAAAACTTTCTGTGACCAGTCCCACACTGTAGCTTTTTGTTCTACCCTTTTTTATACTCATCTTTCAAATTGATTTTCCTGCTCATGCCTACAAGTAAAGCTGGAAAAGTTCAGGTCTTAAACGGTTCATGATGCTTTGTACAGACTGTATAAGAGTTTCACCCAGAGTTTATTTTTTGAAAATCGCAAGGTATTGGTCACTGCACTGAATTTGCTTCTGTATCTGATTAATCAAAACAGAATGGGAAGGAAGATCACAAAAAACTATTTAATGAAATGCCATTTTAGAGATCAAATTTAATTAAAACTTACAAAACAAAAGCACTAGTTCCTCTAGTTCCTCTCTTAAAACTGTTGCAGCCATCCACATCATAGAAGCCTACTAAAACAAATATCAGATTTTTGACCCCAATAAAAAACCTGAGTGTTTTTACAGGAGGATTATTTTTCATATTAAAAAAAAAGAGTGGACCTCTACTCTTGCTGTAGTCACCAAACGAACACCTGATACACCATTAGAGATAGTTGCAGTCGTAAACTTGCTAGTTATGTATGGAAAATTCCTTACCTTTTAAGCAATTAAATGTTTTCTCCTTTTTACTTTGAGTCCCAAGTAGGCCATGGCTCACTTTCATCATGAGAAAATCGGGTCCGATGCTGGAAAATGAGATCCCTTCATCCTACATTCTGCTCTGTCTCACCAGTTCTCTTGTGTTGGCTCTGCTCAACTCTTCCCAACAAAAGTTAATGTGAAGTAGAGGAAGGGTTGGGATTTTTGTTTTGTGTTTTGGCTTTTTTTAATCTTCTGTCATAGTTTTTAGGATCTTTCTAAAATACTATCTGATTTCGGTCCTTTTCACTCCTGAAATCCTTGTCACATACGAGTTGTTCAAGACTCATAGGCAGTTTTGAAATGTATGTAGAACTGTTGTGTTTTGAAAAGTTCTCTTATTGAAGAGCCAGAGACAAGAGAGTTTAAAACTAAAATGGGATGGCATTTATAGATACTAATTCTCAAAGTATTCATCAATGTGGAGCTCTCCAGGGAGCCAGCATGGAGCTGTCAGTCACCACAGTAGTGGGCAATAATACATGTACTGCCTGGCAAACAAAGTTCATCCTGGAAGTGTTTATTTTTTATCACTCTGTCTTCTTCTCTACCAGGGAATTAAGCAAATGTTTTTAGGGCCGCAGAATGTTTATTAGCGAACAGCCTTTGCTAATAGTCATCAGGTCGTGTGGGTATACAGTCAGTCAGTAAGGTGAACAATCTGTCACAAATTAGGTAAATGTTAAACACGTGACCTTATGTATGTTTGTGAAGAAATGTTCTGCCAAATTGAGCTCTAAGGACTATGTAGTAACACATCAGAGAGTAGTGCCTTCCAAGTGCTGATGTGTTTATGAATCTGTTTCACAGCATGAAAAATGCATCTAAATAGGACTCCTTATTTAGTAAATGCATTTAGTGTATTTACTAAGCCAGTAAATAATACTAAATAACTTTTACTTACTGTTTAAAGCAACACAGTTACCAGAAAAGGTTCCTGTATAAGTATGTTGGGATGAGAGTTGAAGTATAAATAAAGGGCAGTACTAGTTGTCTGGGAGAGCGTGAAGAGAAAACACAAGGAACCCTTCTGAGCTTTTTGCATCAATTCAGAGCCATAGACTGCTCAGGCCTGGCCAGGCAAAACAAAATGAGACGTGCAGTTAGTTGGGTAGATGTGGGCAACAGATAGAGCTCTGCCACTTCCAGCCCCCAAACCAAAAGCTTTACGTTGTGCTGTGCAGCAGTAGCTGGTCTGAAGCAGATGCAGATGTTCCTGGTGAGGCATTGCACTCCATGGGCTGGCTGAGTGGATCCCTGCTGCCTGGGGGGTGTGTTTCTCCCCTCTGCATTAAATACTTTAAAAAATGAAAAATGTAAGTTCTCTATGAATATATACGGTCAACATCCCCAGCTTAGTCTCTCATCGCAAGCTTATTCTCTCTGTGATACCTAATCAGTTTCTGGGCAAGTAGTGAAAGGGAAAGACTGCGAAATTGTGCAGGGTGGGAAAAGCCTTACATAGAATTTTTTATGAATAATAAAGTGATACACAGCCAAATTGTTTTGGGTTGTTTTGTGGGTTTGGTTCTCTTTTTTTTCATATAACTGATGTTTGAAGTGCTGGTTTCGTTGATTCTTTCACAGAATATTTATTTATAAATCTTCAAAATAACGTATTTTGTCTTGTAATTTTTCTTAGTGTTAACCAGCAAAAACTTAGTAAATGAAGTGAATAAAGTTAATCTTACTCCTAAAGCTGTCAACAATAACTTTTATGTTTGCCTTCAATTTTTTTTTTTATAATTTAACAACTCAACACTAAGATACTAATACTGAACCTTTCTCTGTAAGTATTCAAAATATCCAGCTATTTTACCAGTAACTTTTTTTAGTAAGATTTTATTGTAAGTGAAAAGATTGTTTCAGCATTCAGTGGAAGGGGAAGATTAGTGCAAGAATAGAGAAGTATTTACATGATCTTTTGCAGAGGTTGTGTTCTCTGCATGAATTATTTCTCTTAATAATCATTATCATATTATGATCTCATAATTAATTACCACTTTGGGAAATAGTTTAGCTGCTTTTGATTCATTCTTCTGTTACCTGCTTTTCTTAGAAAGTCACATTTCTCATGAAGAAAAGTGGGCTTTTTCCACCTTCACTTCCCATTCCTGTATTTCTTTTCCTTTTTTTCCCTCACTTTCAGTTGCAAAATCTGACTGGTGCAGTTGCTGTTTTGGGCCCCACCCTTGGGGTTGCTAGGCAGAGGAACTTCATTGCGTAAGTAACCTGTTACTGAACAGGCTACTGCAGCCCTAACCAGCCACCTAATAACAGCCAAGTCTTAAAGGAAATAACGTCTACCATTTACTGTTTGGAACCAGACCTTTCAAACATGGAAAAAATGAAGTGTTGAACTTGTATTAAAATAACAAAACAGAATATAAATGCAGGAAAATAACTGTCAAAATAGTAACTCCTGAAAATGGAAAATGCAAGTGCTCTATTGCTGTGTTTCGATTTTGAGGTTTGGAGATATGGATTCATTTTGGACCCACCTCTGGCTTCTGGACTGGTTACTCAGTGACCTCAAATGAACTGCACAGATTTTGTGAGGTAGTTTCTTGTTTGTTCTGTGCAATAAATATTTGACTCTAATAATTCCAATCATGACATTCCAAATCAAACTGATTTCTCCATCCCAGTTAAGTGGTAAAATGTTAATTACCAAAGTAGAAGCATTTGTGTAAATATTTGTAATAGGGTAGTTATGCTTTCTATCAAATAGTACTACAAATTTGTTTGGCAAAAGTTTGTATGCATTTCATCCTGTTCCGGAGATTCTTATCGGATGGATCAGTTTTTATTAGCACATTCCTAAAGTTGATAAACACAGAAATATTAGAGAGAATCATGTGAAGATACATGTGGGAAAGAATAGAAGCAGAGAGGAGAGCCTGAAAGGGTGGTGAGACAGTGGGCATGAATTTCAAGTGAGCAGACAGGATTCTGTGAAAACAAAACTAAACAGATATAACGCTATATAGAGCTTAAAGGTGCAAAAGTAAGAGGCTGTGAAAGGAGCAGGTTTGCAGTGGCTGATGACATTTTTGAGACTAAATTTCCCCCTGTCATTAAGATCAGCTAAGAAAAGCTCTTTTGTTGGTTCTTTGGTTTCTGGCCAGTGTTGGCTTAGCCGTAGGTGGATAAAGTAGGCAGTTACTCAACCATTTGTCTGGTGGAAGCAGCCAGACAGCTCAGTAAGACCTGCTTGTGTCCTGCCTTTCCTTTGCTTGTAGCTTTTCTTGGGTGGTGGTTCAAGGACTGTGAGATGGCCAGGCAGCAGGTCTTTGCCTTCTACTGCAGAGCTGGGCACAGGCTGCTTTTCCGGTGTTCATTTTCCCCTCACCTGCTGAGGGGACAGAAAGGTCAGGGCAGCCTTGATAACACCCTGGGCGGTTTTTCTCAGCAGCAGCGCCTACCACCCTTATCCCCCTCAGTGCCGTGAGAGCACACCTGCTTCTCCATCTCAGGCCTCCTGCTTCCTCCTCCCTCTTCCTCTCCACTGGCCACTGCAACTTCGCATCTGCCTTTGCAAAGCTCTGATCTGGCTTTGCGAAGCAGCTGCCAGGCTCACTGGGTTAAGGGCCTTTGCTTCTGGAAATTACACCATCTGGCTGTGCACAGTATATGGAGTTTATATTTAGTTCACCTTGTATCTGGCATCTGGACTTTATTCCTGCATGCTTGATGAGACCTGATTCGATCACTTTCTTTTTCGGATAATGTCCTACATAATGTATGCATTGTTACTACTCAGTTGCCACAATGCACAATGCTCCATAAAAATAGTTGTTCTTTCTGTAGAGCTGTTGCTTCTATTGGTGAGAGCTGCCTGTGAGATACCATTTATTACTGGTGTCTGTTAGAAATATCAGACTCAAAGAGTGCTTGTAAAGAATATTAAGCCCTTGTAGTTAGATCAATTCTGAATACCTGCAAAGATGGGCTAATGCATGGCAGATCCAGTAGTACTGAGTTTTCTGTTATTAAGCTATGTTGTGCCGTATGAAGGTGCTATGAATAGGTCTGGGTTGAGGGATAGGTTTATTTTTGCTTTTCATTTAGGTTTGTGTATAATGGAGTCTTAGTCATAACTTCAGGACCCAACAAATGATTCTCTTAAATGAGTACACAAAGTAACATGCTGCAGGAAGGCCAACAGAGGGTGCTGGAGTGATGCAGCTCTTACCTTCATCAGTTTTCATTGGTTTCTCTAGAACAATGTGTATTTTGACAAACCTTGTTTTGGGATGTCTTACTGAACAGCTGTGAAGTTACTGCTTTTTTTTTTTACGTTTAATGTTATAATTTTCATACTTTAAAATTATTTTGTGTTATGAAGATTATTTCAGAAAGGCACATTAAGCAGTAATACTTACAAGAACAAAGTGTAACATTTATTAGGACATTTATTAATTTTCTTTACTGCTAAAGAGAGATAAAAGTAAAAATCCGGCTTTTTCAGAAGAAGTTGGGCACAGCGGAAGTGTCAATTATTTCTCTGATATATATATTATTATATATAATAATTATATATAATTATATATATTATTGCATTATTATTATATTATATTGCAATATTATTATATTATATATATTATTGCACATGTAGTAAGACTGATGTAACAAAGCACAGATCTGTGAAAGTCATAGTTCGGTGTAAATAATACCTGTGTAGAAATAACATACTTAGCACGAAGTGGTTCAAGGCGGATGAATAAGAAGTTAGGTAGCATATGACAAATCATTGTGTAACACTTGATAGTTACCCTAGTTATATCCATACTGTACTTTATTTCAGATTGCTCCTTTTTATCCTTGTTCAAGGTCTGGTTTATGCTCAGGTTATAGAGGAGACTATGCCCTCTTTATACTGGACTGAAAAGGTGGTGTGTCTGCAAAAGTTTTTAACGTTTGGCTTCAGACTGACTGCTTGATTCAGCTTGCTGCTGTTCTTTGACGTAAAGTATGTCCATGAAAGTCAGTGTTTACACTGTGGCCTCAGAGTCTGTTATGAAAAGCACTCCCTTCCTCTCCTTCTGACCATCCTCTTCCCCCCAGAGAAAAGGATAATGACTTCAGGTTACCAGATATTGAAAAACACAGTTTATCACATGGATATGCAAAACTAGGTGATTACTTCTAAACTGCAGTTTCTCAATCCTGCACAGATGTCATGTATGACAGACACAATCCACTCTCTTATACTGATGATGATAACCTGAAGTATTCCATGTAATTGAGACCTACTTTTATGAGTTTAAACCTTCATAATCCATTTTTGTTCAAAAATCTTATGCATCTCTTGCAACATCTCACAGATGTTAGCAGACTTCTCAGCAGGGAGATGAAAAACTAGAGTGGTTTCAGGAACCGGTCAGATCTACTGTGCGTCACTTCTCATTTTCCAAAGCAGAAAGTACCTAAAAAAGTGGGACCTTATCTTTAAAATGGTATAGATACAAAAGGATACCCAAGTTTGCAGAAATCTTGAAGGAGCAAATCTGAGCCAGAACTGCTCAGTCTCTCTCAATGACTTTTGACTCATACCACCATTTGATATTCTCTTAATGTTCAAAAAACTGAACTCTTGCATAAACATGATAGAAGACAGTTATCCAGACTGAGAGTAGTGCTTCTTAAAATGTGAACAGAAGTACTACTGGGGTTTTTATGGACATCAGCTGCGAAGGGCTATCCAGAAGGCTAAAAGCAGTGAAAAATGAGAAATCAAAATGTATAAGCTATTTAATAATACATAAAAGTGGCAAGGGTAGTTCCTGTTGTCACGGGAAGGGTGGGAAGAAAAGACAGGTTGTAAAACAACCCCTTATGAGACAGAAGACTACTGAGTATCATTTGCTAATATCAACTCTGTAGATCTTTTAATTATGTACCCTATCAAACATTTCATGGAGCTGAACAAGTTAGGTTGGAGTTGGACTGTCCTGTTTGCTGCTGGGGATCTGGAGTATTCAGATGGAGATATACTGCTCAAGAGGCTGCTCCGACAGCACTGTGGTTGTCCAGACAGGTTTTATCTCTGTCCGTGGAGGTATTCAACGCTTTGGTTGGCCCTGAGCAACTTCATCTCATATTCAAGTTAGCAAGCAAGGCATCTTACTCATGTCACAGATCTATGTAGCATCATCACTCCTTGAGCTCACAGAGAACATTCAGACTGTCCTCACAGTAACAAAATTCAAGTTGAATTTGGTAATTTAGCATTATGGGCCTCTGAGTATATCCATCATGGGACAGCATTCCCCCTCCAAAGTGCAGTACCCACATCTGCTGTGAGTGATTTTGAACACTGACATGGCAGTCTCAACTTCAGAGCCTTTGTGCAGGTTGGGATCTGCTCAAAATTTTCAGCTTCTTTTGCCTCACCACCTTTTGGAAAGGTATTAAAACCTAGGACACACTGACAGTATCATGGCATCATGTGATAAGCAAGTTTCTCAGAGAAGGAGAACCAGAGACAACTTCATGCTCCTTTGCTACCATGACATGGGAATACAGGACATAAACTTGATACACAGTAAGAACAGTCCTGCCATTCAAAAGCCATTTCATGTGTTTGGGAATTTTTGGGACTGAGAAGATTTCAGCCAGTCTGGGTGCGGAAATGTTGCAATGCTAAGTCTGTGCTGCTTCCATATAACTTAAGAAAAAATGTGCGTAGCCTGTCTCAAAGAACAGCTATGGGTGAATAACTTCTGTTTCTGGGCCTACAGCTGTTATTGAACTGAATTAAAACATTGTTTGCTCCATGGCTGTATTAGCACTAAATAGAAATATATTTCATCTTTTAATAGGGACCTTGCAGTTATAACTAAATGATAAAAGTAGATTCTTACTCTCCACAGGTTTTTTTTCTGTTGGCATCTGTGTACTTCTACTTAAGGAATAACTCAGTTTTCAATGTTGCATATGGCTTCTGACCAAAAATCTGCAAAAAAAAAGACTCTAGTTCATATTGTCAATGAAAAGACAAGTTGTAATTTAAAAAATTAAGATTTATATAAAGTTTTTTCCCACTTGTTTTATGTCTCTTTCCAAGAGCATGAACTCCTGGTAAGAAACTATGCAGTAATTCTTTTAACAGCATCTATGACAACATGTTTGATAGATAAATACAAATTTTGACATAACGTTTTAAGACTTGGATTTTGTTTAATATTTTGTTTAATTTGGGAGCAGTAATATATCACGTTGTCCAGGTGACCAAAGGTTGAATGTTATTTTTCCTAGGTAGTTGTGATGGCTCACAATGCAAAACAGTGATCTCCAGGAAACAAAGAAGATAGCTTCCAGTCTGCTTGCAGTTAATGCATCTCTGCCTGAACTAGAAAACTATTTATGAAAATTGCATTGCAAAATTAAAGTATTTAGAGAGATCACTACTGGAATCTGTTGCTTCAGGGAAAGGTAAGACTTTGCATTAATTATCTAGTCATTATGGATTTACACAAGATTTTTCTGTTAAGAATAATAATGAATTTTATGTAATAATGCATTTCTTTATTGAATAAATGCGGCAACTGTTATGCTTTTTTAGTAAATAGTTCAGTCTTTCGCATAGGTGAAAAATGTAAAACATGCGAACTGGTATTTGGAAGCTCATATTTATGTAGTTTTACTGAAAAGGATTGTGTGCATGAATTTAAATATTTGGCAATGACAGGTTTAGGTTTCTTATGGTCTTACTTTAAATAGGAGTTGCAAAGCTATATTAAGGCCATCACATGTGACATGGGATCGTGCACATACTTTACTATGAGTATTTATGGACTCTTTGTCTTAATGTTAGCAAAAACCATTACCAGAAGCTGAAGAAAATTGTGGGTTTTAACTAATCTGATACAGTGCAAGTGTTTATTTAAAGCCTTCCAGGGACTGAAATTCCTTACAGAATAGTTGTCTATATTTGGTTTTGTAAATGCTGATACGTTATTTGAAAACAGATGAATAAACATTTTGCATGTGTACCAAGTTAAGTATCTAAAATAGCTGCAATTGCTACTATGCATTTATATCTCAAGGAACCAGGGGAAAAATAGCCATGTGAGTACATCACTGTCCTCTTTAACAAAACAAAACATTTTTTTCCCCACTAAAAAAAGGTTCAATGGGTTTAACCAACCATTATTATTCTGTATTTAGTCCTTCTGCCATAAAAATAAGATTTCTTGTGGACAATTAATTTTGCTGTGTAATTGCCTGTAAGTCACTCCAAATTGTATTGTTAGCAGTATTTCTCCTGTAGTACTGGCTTCCATAGGGCTCTCAATTCTGCTCCACTGGGGAGTGACATATTTTCTTTTACTTTTAAAGAGCAGTATTATAAAGGCTCTTGACAAGGTCACAGACTTTTCTGAGTGGTAATTTTGTTTTCTTGATCATTTAAATACAGATTTTTCTGTTTCAGCTTTTCTAAATTTTTGAATGATGGTTTTCAGTACAGTGGGACAATTATTATAATACTGTTTATTATTCAGTGTTTATTTTATTTTGATTTTTTTTACCCAAGACAGTGCAGGTCAAAACAAGTAGAAGGATGTATTTATGCTGTAGAGCACAGTGATCTATAAATGTGTGATGTATATTCTAAACCTGTATGATTGCTATGAAGATGGTGATTTTCATTGCCTAGAGCTAAGCTGTTCTGTACACCATAGATGCATACCTTACAGCTGGCATGAAAAGGGCTCCATATGGCTGAGCCTTTAAGTTCAGTTTGAGGTAGGGCTCTAGGACACATCTCCACGGCAACATGTGCAATTTCAACCCTGCGTACAGTTGGAACTTGCTGAAATTCCCGTGTCAGTCACTGAAGGGTGTAAGGCAAACGTCTACCCCTTATAGAGCACTGCAGCCACAGGACTCTACAGCACAATCTCTAGTGCTCTAGATACAAGATTGAGCACATATTGTTACACCACATGAGCCAGGAGGGAATGCCTGATGACTCTGGTCTGGAAAAGTACAACTATATGTAGTAACAGCCTGTAAGCTGGGAAATGCAAGAGCTGTTTCCTAGACTACCTTGCAACTGTAATTCTAGAACCTCCTACAGCCCGGTTAAGCAAGCTCTGAAAATACTAGGTCTGACCACTTCTGGATTGGTTTACCTGTTTTACTGTGCCTTCCAGCAACTGATTATACTAATGTTTCTCCTTCAGAAGCAGTTTAAGAAGATATAATCTCTCAGCAGTTAAGCTAGTGGCTTCTGAGTGAAAATAGTATCTCATGACGGCAGGCTTCCCACTCCAGTGAATACAAATTTGGCACATTAGCAGGTATCTTGTAAATGTTCTTGAACTCAGAGACGGAGCTATGTGAATTTGCAAATATATTTGTGGGCTTTTATTTTCTAGTACTGGACCAAATTATATGATGAACTGTTGTGAAATCTCTTGTCTTTTACAGTTTAGAAAAGATTCCAGGGAACAGAGGAAATTATTTATTTCCATTTAATTAGAGTAGTGTTGCTTTTTAATTACACTGGTGGCATGTCAGAATTAGCAGAACTGAAGTCTGATGAATATGTGACCTATTATCTTTTCATAGATCTCTCAGGTTTTGGAGCATGACATTGCTGGCATCAGTTAGAGAATGCTAGAGAGAGGGGAGATCATATCTGTTGCTACTCATAAACACAACTGTCTTATTTTCCCTTATTTATTTGAATACTTCACTGTAAATTTATGATATTTGATTTAGTTGATCTGAGGATATTTTAATAGTATATTTGTCCAGCAGTAAATTGAACTCAATTAGTTCTGCGCCTTTGGCTTTTAAAAGTAACAAATGAGAACTGTCTATTTATACCCAGCAAGGCATGTGACAAGGTATCTGGCAGTAATCTAGGAATGCAATTAAACATGTTTAATTATGTGCTTTATTTACTAGGCTACAGTTTTAAAATTTTGCAAGGTGGAGACCTCGTGGGACATAAATATTCAACTATTTTATTTTATTTTAGTATTTTGATTTCATTTATCGGAGTTTCAGAAACTCCATAGTTTCTTCACTTACATAATTGTGTAGCCTGTGTCACATAGAAAGTTCCTGATTTTTACTTAAATTCTGACAGCAAGCAGTGGTTTATTGAGTGTCAAAGAAAAGTGCAGATCTCAGCAGCTATAGGTTCAGAAAGTTGTTTTCCATTTTGATCTCCCTTCTTGGGGAGCATGGCTCTTGGAAGAGTCCAATTATATAACTGCCTGAATTATGTACATGTATACATGGATTATAGTACTTCACAAACTGCTGGATGAGATATTGATACAGGAAAATAAATGAGAGCTAGGTATCCAAGAACTGAGATGGAACACAAGTATACCACTAGTTAAAAAAACCCAACCAACCAAACAAAAAAACCCGACAACAAAACAAAACCCCAGAGAATGAAGCTAAAAATAGACTTGTTATTTTTAGGAATTCCTGCTGATTGCATAGAAATCACTGAACTTAAAAGGTCATACTGCCACTGCTCAGTAACTTTCAAGCATTCATTCATTTTAGTCTAGCACAGAGGTCCAAATGAAACTGACACTTGGAATTCGGGGGAGGCAATATCATTTTTTCGTAATTAAAAATATCAGTGTTCTAGCTTGAAATCTGTTCTGGGAAACGGATCAGCATCATTCATTGTGTTGCAGCCAACAGTACTAATATTGACTTGAATCAGGTAATAACATTTTAGGGCTGATAAACATTATTTAATATTGCTTAAGAGTGGATTTTGGTTTTCATATTAAAGTACTGTAATAGTTCATGAAAGGAGTTTATCAATATTAATTCTGGAAGAATTCTTAAGAATCTTTATAAGATGTGTGAGTGCTTAAAGAATTTGGTTTTAGCTTAACCTTTTTACTTCCTTAAAAACAGGGGGGGGGGAAGAGAAACAAAACAGAAGTGGGAGACCTGCAACAGGTATTAAAAAAAATATTTTTTAAAAAAATGTGCCTAGCATGAAGTTATCACAAAATAGGCAGCAATTCTTGTTGCAACAGTGAATACTTCAAAAATAAGTCACAAGATGAACAACAAAATCACCGACAGTATCCCTTTATTTCCAAAGTAAATATTTTACCAAATAGGTTTTTGATACAAGGAACAAAATGTGCAAGGAACAGGATGTGATACATATCCAGTACAACATTTTAAACAGATATTAAACATCCTGGCTTTTCCCTTGGTTATATTTAGATAAAGCTTAAATGGCTCCACGCAATGTTATTTTGCTTTGATTAAAACAGACAACATTTTACCCATGTAGGTGGCTTATTTGGGGGCTTTTTTAAGTATAAGCAATTTTTTCTTGTGCATGTTCCTCCATATAGTAGAATAAGGAAAAGGCTTTTATTCTCCATTTCCCCCTGTAGAGAGATGAGCTAAGAAGTCCAAAGGTAGAGATACACTCCTTCTGCCGATGTGCTATTTTGGAATATGTGCTGACCTACTTTCTGTGTTTCCAGAAAGCGAGCTGAAAAATTTTAGCTTAGGTTGCAGACTTGTGATTTATTTTTCAGTGTGTTTTTGTACATACTTTCGCATAGATACGCACACACACACACATTAGCTAATGTGGAGATTGATGTACAGTAGCAAATCAAGATTGCCAATTTTCGTACAATTTCAACAGTAATAGCAGCAAAAATCTGCTGCTAGACACCTTCCTTTAGATGATTTGACAGAAAGATATTTCCAATCTAGTGGTGCCCTTATTTAGAGGTACATCATAAGATAGAAAGTTTTCTGTTCCCAACTTTGAATAATTTGATACCTAAGTAGAAACATCAAAAATTGCTGTAAGAATCTCATTATTATATTTTTCCAGTTTCTTCAGTGTTTTCTTAGACACCAGAAGATAAAGCCCCTTTGAATCTTTCACTTTGTGCATCTCTTTATATAGCACTCTGACCATCAAAGAAAGTTCAACCCATTTGTTTGCCATTCCCAATTAAAGTAATGATACATAAAGCTTGGGAATTTTATGAACAAATTAGGAGAGAACAAATAATGAGGGATGAAGCTTGCTCCTGCCTTCTGCTTAGGGCAGAAAAAATTTATCAGTCTTGGCAACTTTGCACTCACATCTGAGCTCTCCCCAGCAGAGCAGCTCTGCTGGTGGAAGAAAATCCTTTTTAGTTTATTGTGCTTCACTCACAATTACTGTAGTGTAGATGGTCTTCTCATCTATCCTGTATAAGCATTCAAAGTGTAAGCATCTGTAAGTGTCAGTAAAAGCCTGCAGTTAAGGGGAAAAGACTGTTTTCCCTACTGTGGTACTAAGCTACTGTATCTGGTACCTTGATATTTTCACTTAACAAAGAGGTATGAATAAGGGAGAGAGTTCAAAAAAGAGGCCTGTGGAATTTTTCAGGGTCTGGAGGGGGAAAAAGAAAGAACCAAAGTTTTATAGTGTGAGGCCTCAAGATTCAGTTGTGTAAATTTATAGAACAGAATTTTGCAAGAAGTTGATCATCATCCACAAATTCCTTTTTTTTAAAAGCCATCTCAAAGCAAGGGATTTCTCAGCTTTACAAATAAAAGCACCTAATGTTGAAGCTGAACTAGCTCCATCCAAACCCAAATTTTCTCATAAGAAGGAAATATTAACATGGAAATAGATGAGTTGTAGCAACTTCTACCAAAGCAATAGGAATATTCCTATCATTGTTGAACAGGCAACTCCCAAAAGCTAACTTTGCCACTATTCAGTATAGTTGGTGGAGAGGCTCTGTCCGTGGGCTGTTAAAGAGGTATGGGAGACTAGGCTCCCAGGCTGAAATTAGGCTTTGTTATTTAATTCCTGTGAGTCCCCAGTACTTTACAAAAGCCTGTCTTTAGCTAGCAGGAAAATCTCTGCAGCTTCTGTATACAGTTGGTCAGATGACCGTCCCTTACATTAATCTCTTGTTTTCTATGTGCCTGTGCTGTATTCTTTCCCATGGAAGATGTGTTCTGCTTGTTAGACTCGAGAGACATATATGGAAATCTCATTTCTGCTGAAGTGTGATCTGAACTTCACCCATGTTTCCCCACATGCTTCCAATCTCTGTTGGAACCAAGAAGATTTCAGGTTACGTAGGTCCCCTTGGAACCCACTGTTAGTTTTCATCCTCCACAGAAGTATTTCTTACATTTGCACACTACACCAAAAGAGCTGTTTTCTTAATACTCTGCTTTTGGAGTCCAGACTCAGAAAGATAGCCCCCAAATAATTTCCTCCACCTAAGAAAGACAGAAATTATGTGACCAGCAGTGTCAAGTGCCATTAGTAAGTCTGATCCTTGCTCTGGTACTTTTTCACTTCCATAGCTGTAACTTGTTCTCGGATGCAGAGTCCCTTTATCAGCTAAATTTATACTGCTACCATGACACTAGTGCTTAACTACAGAAAATGTAAGGGTAATGACTCCTAAAGCAAACTGATTGAAGGACTTACCTTACTGATACATGTCTTCCTGAAAATAATTAGTTTCTATACTATTACCACTTTTTCTTGGATGTATGTATAATTGCAGAAGTGTTTAACAATGTATTTGGCTGTTCTAGAGACTGGTAACGACTTCCCAGAGATAAACCAGAACATAATATTCTATGCTATCACAGGCATTAATTCTTCAAATTCCTCTTGAAACTAATCTGAAATGTCAGGAAATTATGGGTTATCCAAGCTATGTGAGGATACTGCGATAGGGCTGCATGGTCTTTGTTTGAGTATCTTTGAATCTGGATTAATTTCAGGATTATCATCCTGAGTCCTCAAAGTCCTAATTAGCCTACATACAGTCCAGCTGAAAAATTTATTGCTCCTCAATATTTTGCCACTTACTTTAATTTTGGGGTTATAAAGCCTGGAGCTGAACTTGGAAGAAGCAGGAAGATGATGGTGTTTCACATACCTCCCTTGACGGTGGAGTGAATTACTGGAAGAGTTCAGTGGGAGTCACCCTAAGTTTTGGGAGCGTTGCAGGATTTATCTCCCTTGGCAAGCTTTTTTCCTCTCTAACTAAGCTCTTAATTGACTTTGTGTGAAATAAATTCTCTGTTTCTGAAGCCCTCTATAGAGATAATAGTAGAAGACATTAAGGGGTAGAAGAGTGTTTCCTTTTGCTGAGAGAGCTGAAACATGAGTCGATTAATGTTCACAGTCAGTGGGCAAACAGTTGTCTCAAAATGTGTACTTGTGAGTGTCTGACTTAAACTAGGTTATTGCACAGTTTCATTTAACACTAACACTGTGTGTTTCTCAGTTTTTTTCATATGTGTTACTACTCAGAATAAGGTTGTGTTGTCTTAGCTGAAAATTTACCAGTTGCGCAGCTGACACTCAGCAAAATAACTCTCATTTTCTATTCTGTTGTTGCAGATGATCTCTTATTTCCGTAAGTCTGTGTGTATATATATGTATACATATATATGTATATATGTATTTGGTGTTTATCTGGAGAGCCTTGGGCCACTGCAGCACTTTCAGCAACACAACCCCTAAAGGGAGCATCTGTTAAGCACATGACCTCTTTTGTCAATTTGCCTGTATTAGGGAGCTTGCAAAGGAGACACAATTACTCTCTTCAGCTAATACTGTTTTGAATGCATTTACTGTTGTTCTTGCAAATTAATTGTCAAATTAGTCTGAACTGTAGTTAACTCAGGCCAGCACATGGTCACAAATAATCTCATCGGAATTTTTAAGTGTTTTAAGTGTTTTTCTGTTGGAATCTTGTTCTGCTTGTATTAATAGTAACTGTGTCCACTGAAGTCCTAATCTGAATATTAATGGAAAATTGAATAATCATTATACATATATACTGTTTTATTAATCACATTAAATATCTATATCTATATATCTATACAAAATGCACAGGCACAGGCTCCCTTAAATCTAACATTGTTATATAGGCTGTAACTTGTGTCATATTTATAGCAGTGTAATAGAACATGATGTTTTTCCAGTCCTGTCCAGGAACAATGTTTCAGGCATGATTTAGAAGCCATCTTGTCATGCAGCTAATGCTTTAAGAAGTTGGGGGAAAATAATCAGTAAAATTGGGAGCTTTTAATGTCATTGTTTGAAAATGTAATGCTTTATCACTAGTTAGGTTCTCATACATCTTCAGGAAACAAGGTGGACAAAAGAGTACCTTAAAATATCTCTGACTTCAGATAAGTCTGTACAGTGTCTCTTATTATTCCTTTCATGTTTTGTGGGTTTTTTCCCTCTTTTTCATTCTTTAAGCACTTGGAATTTTTCACTTACCTTAAAGCTTGCTTTAGGAGTCAGCCCCTGCTTGTCCTTGCCAAGCACTGCTTGCTGTTGTTCGAGGCAGCAGCGTGTGTCAGTTACTTACTGTTGGCCACTACTTCCTGTGGTTTGGAGACCCTGAGTTTCCTCACATCCTTTCCATTTCCTGATTTTTTTCACGTGTGTACTGCTTGTCATCTTTTATCTCTGAGTATGGCAGAAGTGGAGGGGGGTAATTTACATGTTATATTCAGGTAGCTGTTCCTTTCCTTGCTCTCTGTGTTTCCATGTCACTGCCCGAGGAGCTCCAGTCTGCTTCTAAATCCACATTTATGAACTTGCGTAGAGAAAGTTTGCCTAAGCCATTCTCATTTTGTCCAGGCAATGCTTTCCTTACTGCAGATGGGAGAGGGAGAGGAGGAGAAGAGAGGCATGCAGAGAGAGGGAGTAAGTCTCTACACAGAAAAAGGCTTCTGTTATGAAAGAAGTATCCTACCATATTGCAGTGTTAGATGCAATATGTGGGCCTTATTAATACTGTTCAAATGCAAAATAAGTATTTATAATAAAAGTAGAGTTCTTCCCCTGCACTCAGCACTGGTGAGGCCACACCTGGAGTGCTGTGTCCAGCTCTGGGCCCCTCAGTTCAGGAAGGATATTGAGGTGCTGGAGCAGGTCCAGAGGAGAGCAATGAGGTTGGTGAAGGGACCTGAACACAAGTCCTGTGAGGAGAGGCTGAGGGAGCTGGAGTTGTTTAGCCTGGAGAGGAGAAGGCTCAGAGGAGACCTCATCGCTCTCTACAACTATCTGAAAGGAGGCTGTGGCCAGGTGGGGGTTGGTCTCTTCTCCCAGGCAACCAGCAGTAGGACAAGAGGGCATGGCCTTAAGCTGTGCCAGGGGAGGTTTAGGTTGGATATTAGGAAGAAATTTTTTACAGAGAGGGTAATCAGACATTGGTAGGAGCTGCCCAGGGAGGTGGTGGATTCACCAACCTGGAGGTTTTTAAGATGAGACTGGATGCGGCACTTAGTGCCATGGTCTATGGCAATGTTGGATCAAGGATTGGACTTGATCTCTGAGGTCTTTTCCAACCCGGTTGATTCTATGGTTCTATGATACAGAAGTTTGGTGTTGTACAATTAAACATGAGCAAATCAGCTATGGAGTTTTTGTTTGTAACTGAAGGTTTTAAAGATTATTTATGCATTCAGGCATTCAGAGTAGCTGGTAAGGACTTGTTCGTGTGTTTCTAGAGCTTTGACCTCAGGTGGAATACCTTCATTTTCATATTGAATGCTCTTGCACTTGGGATAGTTTTATAAGTAGTTCTAAGGAAGCTGAAACACAGCCAGTGATACAGAGAGCAAATTGAATATTTCACTGGTACTAGAGAGAGAATAAAATTAAGTCAAAGTCTATATAAGTCTGTATATTGCACTTCCCATGAAAGCGAATGTGCTTAAAGCATGCCAGACAAGTCACTTTAAACCCATTTCTGTGTGGCAGACATCAAGAATTTGCATGTGGTTCTGATTCTCCTGGGAGTGTGACAGCCAGGAAGGAGGATGTTTTGCTGATTGAGGGAGATGGAATGCATTTTCCTTCTTAGACAAAAATTTAAGATGCTTTTGTAAAGACCACTTTTGTCTCTGGAGAAAACTGAAGGGTAGACTCACACCTTGCAGTTTATGTGCTCCTTTGTTGCTTTAATAGATGCCTTTATGATCACTAGATGAAACGGAGAGCACTAATTTAGAGAATCAGTTGAATTAGACCTAGGTTATATATATTTCATTATATGAAATTAATCTACATTTATTAAATTATTACTAAAACTCCAGAATTATGATGGCTGAATGTGGCTTTTCTATTCAGTTCAGCATGCTTTGTGTGAAAATGAAATGGTTTTTTTGGGAGAACCTGGAGAAGCTGGAAAGCTACAGGCTCAGCATATAGTAATTCTGAGCTGATACTGAAAAGTAAAAACAATAAAAAATTCTATGCTCCAATTCCTTTAATAGTAGTTATGAGTACACTTTTTTCCTGAGAACACTATGATTTAGGTGTGACCTGAGTACATATATGAGATCCATCTATCTGGGGCTCAGGCAAAATATAGGTACTTTACATAGAATCATAAAATCATTTAGGTTGGAAAAGACCTCTAAGATCATCAAATCAGCCATTAACCCAGCACTGTCAAGTCCGCCACTCAGCCATGTCCCTCAGTGCCACATCTACATGTCTTTTAAATACCTTCTGGGATGCTGACTCCATCACTTCCCTGGGCAGCCTGCTCCAGTGCCTGACCACCCTTTTGGTGAAGGAATTTTTCTTAATACCCAATCTAAACCTCCCGTGGTGTGACTTGAGGCCATTTCCTCTCATCCTGTCAGTTGTTACCTGGGAAATGAGCCTGACCCCCACGTTGCTGCAACCTCCTTTCAGCCAGTTTTAGATAGTGATAAGGTCTCCCATGAGTCTCCTTTTCTCCAGGCTATATCTATCTTAAATGAAAAACTAAGATACAAGCTATATCTGGCTGTTGTGACTACTACACTTCTGAAATGAGCAGATGTCACTGTTGAGGATTTAAGAAACAGTTTGCTCCATCATGAGGATACAGGTGAAGCTTATACCAGTAGGAGCCTGGGCAGTAGTGCTTTCTGCTGTTCTGAAATCCACAAGAGGCAGCACAAAATCAATTATCCCCCATTTGACAAAGAAAGGTCATATTCTTCAGAGCCTAAAAATATATTTTTTTTTAATCTGCAAACCATAAGCAATTTAGAGCTCCTGACCTGCATGACATGTGGGATCATGACAGTCTTCATTCAGAAATTAAATGGTGCTGGAGAGAAGGCAGTCTTGATCCCTGAGATTTGGGCACATGGATTTCACTCATATCTGAACTGAAGTCAACATTGAATGATCTGAATCTCACCTTTAATTATCAATAGATGATGCAAAATATGTTTCATTATGTGGATGTAGGAGTAGTATCTAGATTGAGAACAGGAAACACCTATTAAAGAGTTAAATGTGTTCAAAGGCTGGTGATAGTTGTTACCTTCTCTTTGTTTGTATGGATAATGACATAACACTCAGCAGATAATAGCCCAGGGGTTTGGGGTCGAACCCTTGCATCAGGCTGTAACACACAACCTATTAGGACTGAAGGCATGGATATTCAAGGAGGATGGGATGGAAGTGACCCTGCATTAACTAGAGTGTGATGTTTTAGGAAGATGTGAAGAGTGGGAAAAGAGACATCTTCACAAGGATCCAAGAGAACTATATAGCTGAATTTTCTCTCCTCCCCTCTTTTCTGTATGGTACTTATTTCAAAGTGTTTCCTGATACACTGTTCCATGTTTTTTTTGTTTGTTTGTTTCTCTGCTTTTGTTTTTTTTCTTGCAATGTTCAAAAGATGTGTACTGAAGTGAGATGAGTTTTGTCTGCCTTTCTTCTTTCTTCTTTATTAACAGAATTCACGTAACACTATCAATTCAAAGTCTTGGGCAAGAGATTGTTTCTGCCACAGGGCAGCCTACTCCATCTATTTTGAATCTCATGCAGCACTGAATCAATGCAATTTTGATGTGCTGGAATTTATAAAAGTCAATGGTATTAATAGACCACATAGGTATTTGCTCATCCATAAAAATCAGAATTTTCGTTACCCTTTAGTTTTCATGGCAAGGAAGGGAAAAAAGACTGGATTTGCTATATCTGTGTGATCACCTTGGGCAGTGGCCTCACTTAACATTGAGTGTGCAATAAACTATAAACTCTTTGTAACTGATGAGAAATTTCATTCAGATGATCCTCTCTAAGAAATACATACAAGTTTCAAACATGATGAATTTTTTCCTCTATATCTGTAACACTTTTTTTTTTAACAGAAGCTGAAGTGCTATTATTACCTCACACATATGCGCTAACAAAATTTATGTAAAATATTGAACACTTAAAAGTGGTTTCAAACAGAAAATTGTCTCTGAAATCTTTAACCTTAGTGTTTGTAGATGCTCACAGTATTCACTTTCTACACAGAACACAATAGGAAAAACAGGAACATCTGCCATGTTCATTCCAGACTCTTACTAAGTAAAATTCCTGCATAGCCCCAGGCCTTTCTCTTACCACTGTACCTAGAGCATAGGCTTAATGTCCCAGATTGCAGTGGAATAATATCAAGTAAGTGTTACTGTTGTGCAGATTCTGACAAGTTCCACCCTCAGCCTTTGATCTTTGGAAGATGCCCAGCCACTGGGCTGCCACTGGGGTGCCGACAGCTCCGAGGCCATCTGTGAGGAGCCCTGGCAGCTGGCTGGGTTCCTGTGCTCTGCTTCTACCCTCTACCCTGCCAGAAAACGCCTGTTCCCAGGGTTTGTGATGCTTTCCTGTTGGAGAAGGATCAGCTTTCGAGTCCTCATGAAAATAAGGCTGTGATGGCTATTGTGTAACGGGAACATTAGTGTGAAATGAAGTTATTTCAAATGGACGTTAGAAAATGATTTTTTTTTGCTTTTAAAATGCTGCGATATAAGTCAGCTTTCCTACTTAATACGGGAAGTGCACATTATGGACCGAACAGTAAGGGACTGATATCTTAGAATCAGATTACAGCTTTTGCCATATGTTTTGTTTGTTGTTAGCAAGCAAGAATATGATTTCAGTTTAAAGGTTCTTATCTTCTTTCAGATGAAGGACAATGCAGTTGAAACACTCGGCCAAATCTCTTGTCTATTCATCTATTAAAATCAACATACCAACATAGAAAGCAACTCTGTAAAAGCTCTATTCTTTTCTTCATGTTTTAACTGTTAGTGTTTCAGGGAGATGAAGAATTGCCTGGGCTAAAAGTCTGTTTCTCTTTTCTGTGACTGCAATTCACTGTTAAGTTATCTATTGAAATTAAAACTGTAAATGTAGTGCATGATATGACTGACATCTAAAACTCTTATTTAGTTTCTCAAAGGTCAGGTGTAGTAGGAAACTAAGCCCTAATTGCACAATTCTACTAGCCAAGTGTTTGCTACAGGGGTAGAAATTAATGTGAATTTGATAGGATCTTTTTGCTGTCTTTAACAGGATGACCATTACTGGTTATTTATTGACTTTCTCCTCTTATACTCATTTCTGAATAATGATGCTTAATTAAGGAGAGGCTTTTTTGATGCCAAAGTTGTACCTAATCCAGACTCTTCTTCATAACAGCATTAGACTGGAAGAAATGGGTTAATTCAAGCAGAGAACATATCAGATGTTCACATCCTATGGATTAAGACAACCAGGTTATTCCAGAAAATTAAACAAAAATTTTTTTTGAGTAACAGTTGGAGTATTTAAACAGCTGTGTATTTTCCGGAGTTTTTGATACCCTGTTTTCCCTTCTTACATTGTTTAGCTTTTGTATTTGAAATTCAAAGCAAAAGAGATTAGACTTCATGGCACAGATGACTTTGCCATGATCTGTGACTGTTCTGATACCTATAGGGAGTGAGATGTGGGTAATAAGTGCTTACAGTGAACAAAAAAACAAAATTAGTTTTCTAAATTGTTAAGTTCTGTTCAACAGTCTCCTGGGCAAGCAGATACCTAAGAATACTCAACTTGGTTGGTAACAACTTGATTTCTTTTATATATGTCTGAAACCTGTAGAACTCAGACAAATTAATTAAGAAGCCTGAACATTGCCTTTGTAACCTTAGTTTTACAAATATTTTAACTGGGGGTAACCTGGCACAGTCACTAAAAAAAGCAATTCATTTATCCCTGTCCTGGATGCTTACTCTTGTATTTTTGTCCTTTGTGGCAGCATGACTAAAAATGAATAAATAAACAAAAGATAACCTAGGTTTGTGCCATAGCTTGCTGTGCAGCCTCACAAAGTGGATGCTAATAAAACAAGGATGGAAGTTCCATGGGCCACAGGCAAGAAGGACGAGGCTGGCTTAAAATGTTAGTAAAGCTCAAACTTTCCTATCCTGCCATTGCAGTTCCTCCAACTTAGATGGCTAAGGAGCCTTGTCCTCCCTTGAAGGTGTTTACGTACCACTCTATTCTGGTATTCACAGCATGGTGGGAAGGGCCATGAATCCATGTACACTGATACAGAAGTTACTTTATCAGACCGGACAGGAACTCATTGTGGTGTTGGTTTTCTTCTTCCACAATACAGATTTTCTGAGCCAGCCTGCACAAGGTGACACATTGAGAACACTTTTTAGGAAACCTTTTCTGCTGTTGATAAGCACAAATATTTCCTTAGCTGAAAATGAGAACAACAGCTCTAATGCAGTCATAATAACACTTGGCTTACTGTGCATGAAATATAAAAAGATTTGCTGCTGTATTATTAAACAAAAAGCTAATGATAATTTCCCCTATGAGAAAATTGGCTTTTTTATGACCTGGACCAGGCTGATTTAGTAACATCAACTCTGTGTTTCTGCAGTACAGACATCCAAACACAAATCAGTTATCAACCATCAGTTACTTTTAGCATTTATTTACCAAATTTTGATCAAAAGAATTCGTAATAGAAACTGCAGACACCACAACTGGGTAGTCTGCTGGAGGCAAGGGGTATGATGTTCTGATTTAGCATTTGACTGTAATGGATAAACCTAATGATTATTATACTGACCTTTTAAATTGTAAGAAAGTACTGAACTACACAGAACGTACCAGAAAAGCCTTAAGTCTTATGAACCATTGCCAGCCTTAAAATGTAGCCAAATTATGATTCCTGTGCTTTGCTTTTCATACTTTGAGCACTTTCACGATTCAGTTCTGAATGTAAAACAGTGATTACTTTCCTGTAGTAATCTCTTCTGAAGGATCTTGTGTAAACCTTTGATGGGATAAATAGTAGAGTTAGTCTACTAAAATGACACTTAGGCATCTCATTCTCAACAACTTTCGGACACCCTCAGTTTCTGTTTTATTGCTGCATATTCCTTTGCTTTGTCTGCTTAGGATTTTCAGATTTCAGAACAAGTATTTGCCTGCCTTGATTTCTGATTCTGAATGAATTTTCAAGTGTGTGTTCCAGAGCAGATCCTATAAAAGGCAATATAGTGATGAGATGTTTGGAGTCTTCATTTGTCTTCTGGATTTCCACCTGAAGGCCACTCAGGGGTAAACTGTTATATTCCTGTGTACTGTTGCTGGATCAGGGATTTGTGCTCTTCACAGGTTTTCCCCATCTGAAAGAGTGTGACCACTGTCACACATTTGAGTGTCTCAGCAGCCATTTCTCCAGTTGGAAATGTTCCACTTGGCATGAATATTCATTGGGCTGGAGAATGTAAGATTGTATAGTGCAGCAATTGTATCACTCAGCTAGAATATGGGACAGTCCCTTTCAAGTCACTCTTCTAATGAATATTTAATTATTTATACATGTTGGAGTACTTTCTGCAGGAAAAGTTAAGAGCTGTCTCCATAATATCCTGTAGCTTGATGCTTAGGTCACTTATTGAAGATACTGAAATTTTATGTAAAGTTTCTGTCAAATTTCAGTTTAAAGCTCCTCAAATGTCAGTTCCTTCATTTGATATTTCTTATTTCTCAGTCTTCACACGTGGTTCAGATATGTTTATTTGCTCGGATTTAAGCATTTTCTGTTGGTTTGAAAAGCTTTTTATTGATGTATTTTGGTTTAGTTGGGTTATCAGGAATGGACTGAATAATTTTGTGTTGGTTCAGCCAAAGCTGAAAAAAGCAAGTGGAATTGGAAGAGAAGGAGAAGCAAGGAAAACTTGTTGGACCTTTTTTTTTGGGGGGGAGGGGTTATTAACTGGGAAAAACAAAGGATGAGATCCATAGGTGCTATAGATTTGGAGGACATGAATGAAGTATTTTGGTCTCTAGAGATAAAGACCAGTGCCTAGAGGAATTTTTAAAATGTAACTGAGCAATTTAGACATACAGTTCTCTTTGGTTATAACCTAATTCCCACCACCTAACCTCCTTTGGAGTGCAGTAGAATTTTCAAAAGTTTATTTCCACATATAAACAGAGCTCACAATCTTTTGAATACTCAGCAAGATCGGAAATAATCACTTTGCTAGCTAATGTTACATATTTAATTTAATGTTCATTTTGTTTAAATCACTTCAATCACCTGTTTAGCTTGCTGAGTTAACGAAGTATTAATGAACTGATCTGAGAAATGCTAAGGCGTACCAGCCCTAGACAGTACCTCATGTCAAATTGTAGTTCCGCCTTTGCCAAGGTTGTGCTGCTGAGCTCAGGTTTGTTGAACTTCCTAACTACCTCAGAACTTTCAAACAAATTATTTCGGCCTGTCTCCTCCCTGTGCTATTTCAGTGATGCAAGGAGGGGCGATGCAGTAACTCTACACCTGTCTCAGCACACGCCTATCAACCTGCTCAACTTCCCCAGCGAGTGAGCTGAGCATGAGAACATCTGAGATTGCTCAGCTCTGTAACCACTAGTCCAAATACTTCTGGATCTCCGGGCTGGCTTTGCTTTCCTGGGGTGGCTCTAACAGTTAGTGCTCTGTAATGGCAGTTGATGACAACAGCTTGTACTCCAGGACTAATAGTAAACTGAATTCCTATCAGACTCGTTATAAAACAACAAGACGGAGAAGCCTACCACCAGACATCCTGCTAGAAAATGATTTTAAAGGAAAGTTTCAAAGAAATATTAGGAATATAGATCCTATACATCCAAGGCGTCCTAAGAAAAGACCGTCTATATTTTCAGGTAGGAAATGCTATTTTAATAGTTTGTTGATGCAATATATTTTAACATTTTTGGTAACTGATTCCAGTCAGAACTTACTCTGGTTTAAAACCTAAGACAGTTTTCACAGATGGATTTAATCAAGTGCCCTTTCATTTTAAATTATGTCATCCATTAGAGTTAATGTGATGGAACCACAGAGACTTCATACTTTTGATTTCTTGTTACTTGCTTGAGGAGTTTTTTTTAAATACTTTGCATTTACAGAAAACCAGTTATTTGTCTAGAACTTTAAACTGCATTTTTCCTAACTCCCTCTTAAAAGCAGTATAAGAGTCTCTCTTGCTTCTCTAATACTTTATCTCATTGCTTTTCTGGAGGAGAGTGGTTTGGAGATATGCAGACTTTTTCAGCCTAGCTGATTTATTTAGTTTATTTTTTGTGTGTAGCCAGAAATTAACATCACTAAACAGTCAAATGCATGCTTTGAATTCCTGGTTTGCACTGGAGCCTGTAATGTCAGGAGTTAATAGTTTAGTTTAACTCTCTAGTTGTTAAGAAGTAGGAACAAGGTGTAAGAGTGGATTTCATCAAGCTGATGGCGAGTCTGGAATATTTTGTTGTGTTTGGTTTTTTTTATTATTTGAAATATGCCTAAAAATAGGCAACAGATTAGCATGAAGACAAAGGATTTGTTGGAAAACAATCAGGTCATCTTTACTAGGAGGACTTAAAAGGTTCTGGGGCGGGGGGAAAATTCAATACCAGCTCATCCCTACTGAAACTGAAGATGTGTTGCTGCGGGTGATCAGAGGAAATTAAATCCTTTATAGAAACAAAAATATACTGTTTTTTAAATTTAGGTATCTTCCTTTCCAGATGAAAATTAGGAATTTACATTTCCAGGGGGAAATAGTGCAACCATACAGGTCTTTGAAGAACTGTGAAGTATATAAAAAAAGTGTTATTCATTATTTAAATATTAATTTTATATTCCTTAATGACAGCTAAACTTACATGGGTACCTTTTCAAGAGCTGAAACGCTGGTGAAGGAATATGAATACGATGTTAAAAGATAACACAGGGCAGAATTGTTTGTGTGGGATTTAGAACCTCTATTGTACCTTTGTTAAAGTTGTTGAAATATTTCAACACCTTAGGAAATAGAGCTTTTTTGCTCCTTCCTATTCTACTTCCCAACTTAAAAAAATGCAAAAAGCCTTGTCAGCTCTCATGTCGTGTAACTCAGGTATGCCTAAAGCTCCTGGGCTTCCCAGTGTGTGAACAGGTTCCTCGTAAGGTGACGTGGCCTGTTGGTGACTGTCAAAGCACATTTTGGACAGGATAAACCCTCTATATCTTATCTGCCTCTGTATCTTGTCTGTATCTCATTTGCTGCTTTTTATCTTTGAACTGCTTTTTCTGCTCCTTAAGTACTTCTGTGTTTGTTTTTTTGTGTTTTTTTCTTTTTTTCCCCTCCTGTTACTTTTTGCTTTTTTACCTGTACATCAACATTTTTTTTAGAAAAAACATATTGAATATTAGCCTTGTGTTTGGTCTCCAACACCCATACTCTGTCGTGCCCACCCAGATGTCTCCTTTATTCAGTGTTTTTGTTTTGTTTTGGTTTGGTTTTTTTAATGCAGTTCTTCTTTCTCTTCTCTTTCCACCCTCCCAAATTACCCCATTAGCAGTAATACTCCATTGTTTGTGCTGTGTCGGATATGAGCACTTTAGTGTAGTTTGTGTGTCTGGAACACAGCCATTATGCTTACGAAATCCAAGGCAGCTGTGTTACTGTACACTCAAGAACACTTAAAGGTAATGCAAATTGCTTCCTATAAGCGTGATGGAAAGATGGGTGTAGTCTTTCATTTGGAAGGTCAGCATGGGAGAAGCTTTACTTACTTTGTTAACCTGCTTTCAAAAGCAAATCAAGCTTGAAGTCCTCTAAACCATTGTCTTCCACACTGTAAATGTAGGTTAGAATGGAAAGAGCTGTATCATAGAATCAGGGTGTGAGTTGGAAGGGACCTCTAAAATCCCTATACTCCAACCACCCTACTGTGGACAAGGACATGTTTCACTATGTCATGTTGCTCAAAGCCCTACCCAACCTGACCTTGATAGACAGACAGATAGACAGATAGATGATAGATAGATAGATAGATAGATAGATAGATAGATAGATAGATAGATAGATAGATAGATAGATAGATAGATAGATAGATAGATAGATAGATAGATATAAATATAAGTATAGACAGATTTTCTCTGCAGTCTTTTGGATGAGTGCTGAAGCCCTCTGAAGAATGTGGTAATTCTTACTTCCTTGTTTCAGCTTAGTTGTCTCTTAATAGAAATATTTTAAATCTTTATCATTTTGTCTCCTCTACATTCTTCTAATCCCCATGTCTCTGCTAAGTCTTTTATATCACCATTAAGCTGTCTCATGTTTAGGACATGGTGGCAATTTAGTCTGAAGTCATGCACCTCTTGTTTTCTTTCCTTTAATTCTATCCTAAAGAGCTTGACTAATAAAATAGTGAATAGTGACACATCAAGGCATCTAGGTGCAAGGATGTATGTCAGTTCATACACTGGGACTCTTGTTTCAGACTTGGTGCAGCCTTGGGGAGGCGTCTTGCATGCGATAGGTTTGTTTTACAACTTTTTCTTAACTGTGGTAGTTAGAAGGTCACTCTTTAAAATGAAAGCTGAAATCTGAGAAACGTGACACATCTCTCTGTCCTGCCATCATGAAATTTAGTCATTCACATATGCCTAGGCAGGACTAACCAAACAATGGTATCGCTGGGGTATTGTGTTCACTCCCACATGGCAAGGGGAGGACAGAAACTATGCCTGTAGCGAGAAACCATGCCATTGCCAAAGGAATACATTGCACAGATATACCTTTCTCTTCTTCCACAAAGCACTTAATGTCTTTGTTCTTTAAATTTGAAATGTTTAGATCTGTTGAATACTTCAGGACTTGGTTAATATCAACTGCCGATATAAAAATCTTAGTTTTTACTATTTCATGATTATCTTTAAAAAGAAAAAAAAAAAAAACAACACAGGCACAAGGGAGAAATCAACGTTATAGGGCCATTTACTGTCAGTAGAGAGATTCGTCATCTTAATTAGTGGAGTTTGTACATATCTGCTGACATGCCTTCAGTTCAGCATACTATCATTGCCATGACTGAACTTTACCCTGACAGGACCATGCAAAAATGAACAGTGTCTTTTCTTAACCTGAGTAATCTGCATGATAAACCCCTTACTTTTTAATGAGAGAAGAAAAAAATTGTATAAAGACAGAGTGGGCAATGAAGGCACCTTAGGAGACCATGTCTTGAGAGAGCTACCTAGGAAAGGTAAATTGAACTAACTGAAGGGGCATAAAATTAAAATGGATTAGCTAAACATAATTAAATGTCTATGCTGACATGTTCAGAAGCACAACAGCCTGAAGAAAATTAGTCTGTATTTATTAATTTTAATCTAGGGCAGTGTAGGGTAAGCTTTTACTCCTATTTTGTCTTGGAAGATTGCCGATGTTATTGTTTGAGTTTCCTCTTTATACATAGCAAAGACATGAGATTTTGGCTGGGGATATTAATGTTCTGTAGAAAATAGAATAAACAATACAGAAATTGAAAAGGTCAAAATGCTAAAAAAATATAATGTTTAAGTTCTACTTGGAAGCCATTTGTATTGTGAGTTGGGGATGTTTGTTTAAGTAAGTACCACTGAAAATCCAATTCTAGTACTGTTATTAGTATCTTGTGGGCTTTTTTTTTTACTTCTCCAGCATCATTTTCATATGCGGGTAGTCTGTATTATTGTTGAATAATACTTGTTCACTTTTTAAGAACAGAAGGTGAGAAAAACTCTTTCATTTTTCTCCCTCTCCCAGGACCAGGCACACCTCCACTTCATGGCGGTATGCCTGTGCCTCAGGTGTTGTCTTCCCAGCCAAAATAAGCTCTATGTATTCTGTGGGACAACAATCTCTACTTTTGCAAAAGCAATGTGGTGTTGCTGTGAATTAACGTAACGAAGGCCAGTGGTAAACACTACTTTACACAGGTACTCAAAGTAAGAATGTGGGTTGCTAGTCTGATTTTGCAACAGAATAGCTACTATTCTGTAACAAATTCACTGCTTTTTTTTTTTTTTTCAGTGAAAATATTATCGCAGTTAGAAGTCTTGAGATACTCTCTCAAAGCATTTCTGGAGTTCAGACCAGCGTACAGTCTAGCAAAGTCACTTTCTAAAATAAGTAAGTTGATTTGACACTATATTTGCATGGAAATTATGATGATGAAAATAATAAAAGAAAGAAAGGGGGTTGTATGTAAGAAAAATACTCAAAAGTTGTTCAACAGTGATATGAATAAATTATTTTATCTTTTGTGAGTCATGGAAATAAAACAGCCAGTATGTATGACTTATTTTTTCCTTTGGACTGGCAATGTTAATTGAGAAAGACTTGCCAAAATCTAATTACTTTTAATAAGGATGCTTAAAATCATAGATACAGTATGTGTCTTGATTTATAATGATCTGCGTTCAGTGTTCTAATTTGGTGAAGATTTGAATATCCTACCTCCTCTCTGAATAAATTGTACTGCATGGTAATAATGCATGCTTGCAATCTGCATGTGATAATTGCTGTTGACTTGTGGTACCCCTAGTGGCACCCTGCACAGTTTGGAGATATTTGGGAGGTTGGCCTGTGATGATGCTGCATTTTACAAGTATGATCCAGCAGAAGGAAAGGCAAGACTAGCTTGTCCAAAAGTTCTTCTCTTCCCTTCCTGACTTGGAAAAATTGGCTTGGTTTCCCTTTCACACTGCTACCAAGACCTTCTGCTCATTGAAAATGCAGGGAGAGGGAGGTGTAGCATTTTTTTATTTGCTGTTCGTATGGCAAGCTGTTGTTGGTTCTGTATGCTACTGATTTTTTATTGAGCCTTCTGTTAAGAGATGTCATTAGTACATTGCTGATTGAGTGCGCTTTCACCCACTGATCTGGGTGAGTGACCACTGATTTATTAATAGAAATTATAAAATTGATAATATCTTGCTTTGATCTGGCCTTCTGTATTTTCATGCTCCCTTACATATTTCTACATACATTATTTAATATACTCTTCAGAATTTTAGTTCTTGAATGTTTCTATTGAAGTGTTGTTTTCTTCAGGAAGGATGGGTTGATGATTCATAGAAAAGCTCTGGATTCTGCATTTTGAAGTCTGATGTCATAGATGCATGTTGTCAGACTTGTGTTTTTCTTGGGTTCACTGATATTTTATGGACTGGGGAGAATGATTACCAAATGTTCTTGTAAGCAGGTGATGAAGATGCTGCCTCATCTTTAAGTTGTATTTGGGACACAAAGGGAGCTCTCTTTGTCCACTGGAGAGTGACTTGAATATGAAAATGAGGGAGAAGATAGGGAGGGAAGTGAAGTTAAGACAGGGAAGGCTCTTTGCTGTTGTTGCTTGGATTTTTGTTTTCTGGTTTGTTTTTTGTTTGTTTTAAAAACTGTTTAGTTGTCTCCTAGATTTAGATTGCCACTATCAGTTGCTATAGGTGTTAAGACTCCTCTTTAAAGCAAAGGCTCCGGTGTTCAAGTGAACAAACCCCATTGTACACACAGCAATATACCTCAAATCTTAGAATGTCTAAGGGTTTGTAGACCTCACTCTGCTGAAAGATCTTGTGAAGCAATTACAGCATTTGTGTCCTGAGTTCAGCGCAAATTTCTTTGTGTGCTGCCTTAGAAATAGCACGTGAATAAAGAATCGGTATTAGTAACATAGTTTGCCAGTTTGATGCTTTGGCTCTCTGCTATGTCCTTTCTAGAGATAATGGTTAAAGTGTAGAGCGAAATCTTAGAGCTTGTGCTGAATGCTCATCTTCTGGCAATCGTAACAGGGTGTTTCTTTGTATCTTTATTTAATTTTCAAGAAGCAGCATTGAATTCATGTTCATATGAATATAATACTGGTTGTATCTCCAAAAGAGTATATGAATATAAAATGTATCAAATTCTATAAATAGAAAATCCGAGTCCTAACATATGTTAGCAAAATAGGAAACATACAAAAATGTTTTAAAAAAATAAAGAACAAGCCAGTCCCTCTTCACATCTAATGGTAGTAGCATTAACTACATTCCATGTGCAGTAAGTCTGTGAGGGTTTGTTGACATTATTTCTGGGTAAATCTTTGGCCATCAAGACACAATAGGATATTTTATTCTCTTTATCTGATTTAAGATGCAACTTGAACAGCGGAATCACTGTAAAAATATGCCCACCTTTGGCCCATAAAGAAATATTTTTGTGCTAATGGATTGGATAGATTGCCAATAATTTTATTCAGAGAGTTGTGAAATACATATAATTTTATTACATGAAAGATATTAAAGTCTTACAGTAGTGCATCTGCTGTAATCAAAAGCTTATCAGCCAAGTAAAGTGTTTTAAAAGAATTAGACTTAAAGGTTATCTAAATGGCTTTGATTTAACCTTCCTGCTGATGTTTGTTCCTCTTCTGAAGAGCAATCTTCACATAAGTTAATGTAGGTAATGACATTGAAGTATGTTCTCTTGGCAGTCAGGTGGGTCTATGCACTGCATATAAATCGCTCGAAATATATTTCTTTTATAGTGCTTGTTTACTTTCAGATACTTTAGAAGACTTGCTGGGTGCATTTGGTAGGTAACCAACTTTCGGCTATTTATAGTTAGCCTTACATATTTAATTGGAGCACACTGCATCCAAAGCACCCGATAATCTTGGAATCTCTGAAATAAAATGTCTCAATGTTTTCTTAATTTTCATTTCTTTGCTGTCTTACTGTACCTGAAGTTAAACAACAAGTTCAGAAGAAACTGAAAATGTTTGCTTATTTTCAAGAATTTTAAAAAATCGGTGTTTTATTAGTCTTTTTAGATTCAGAAACTGTTTGCCTGAAGATGGGTGTAAATAGTATAATTCATCCTAGTTACAAAAGACTACCTATTGAAAACTCTTTGAACACAACTAGAACTGTCTGAAAGATTTTTTTTTTTTTTTTTTTACTGCTTCTCATGATAGAAGATGCCCTTTTGAATGAAATCCTTTCTGGTATAGAAAAAATTTAGTCAACTGTAGCTCTCATATTAATTTTCTTTATCGTTACTAATTAAGAGTGGTTAATTTGGAATGTGGTTTTTATGCATTTTGGGGATTGGATCTCAAATTAGGAACCTGATTCAAGTAGCTCAAAACATTCTTTATTGGGGTTTCTGGGAAATTGCATTACAATATGAGATCAATTTAAATTCTTCTTTGCACAGGATATACTAATGTATAGCTGCTACACAAAGTTAAAGTGCAGTATTATATTCAGATACAATTTTGAAGACCTAACATATATCTGTTCATGCTTTTTAATCCTATACTTAAGTTGCACTTAAAGTTTATTAAAAGAGGAAATTCTTCCCATCTATTACAGGAAGACAACACTGTTTTCAGGGAAAAATGTTCGTAGTTAAGCAATGCTTATTGTGTGTGATACAATCTAGTGGCTCCTCTTACAACTGCCTGCTTGGGTAGTTGGTTTTTTGTTTATTTGTTTGTTTTAGAACTGTCTGAGGGTATTCCTGTGGCTTTTGCTCTGTGTCTTTGCAGCTACTGTTTCATGTTGGCCATAACGGCAACATGCTTTAGTTGCAGAACACGTCAGAGATGGAGCAACTCTGTGTTAAATTTGTTGTGAATTATCTGCTCTTCTGAGTAAACCTTTTCTGGGGTAATTTGTGCTGCAAGCAAAAAAGGGTTGGCAAAATAATTTTTAAGCATGATGTTTAGTCTGTGTAATGGTAAAAAGAGGGACAGTCAACAACTGTCATCTTTCTAGCTGTAATCTCATTTGTCCTGTAGTTTCTAATTTGTTTAGGATCTTTAAGATAGTCAGTCTCTTGCTGGCCTGTCTTTTCTCTCCTGTTCCTTGGATGCAAGTCAGAAAAATCCCTGTCTAGCAAAGCTGCTCCTTTTCTTCCTCATTTTGCCTGGATAACCCCCCTAGCAATTCTCAGGCACAGTTGACAAGAGATGAGGAACTGAGTGAGAATTGGATGTTACCACCAGCATTTAGATAATGTTTTAACAGTGAATTTGTAGCCTGTTTCATGACGTCTGGCCTCGTGGCCAGAGAACAGCCCCAGGTATTAATGTAGGCATGGCATTCATGGTGCAGTGTAGTTGAATCACCAGTCTGTCCAGCAAGACATAACTTTAATTACCATAAAGGTCATTAAAGCTCAGTACCAGGATGTTCAATTAAAGTACTTGTGATAAGACTTGTTTAGGTTTATCTTGGTCAGTTACTGACTCTTCTATGGAGAATCATTCAAGCATTAAATTTTTACTAGTTGCTGAGTCTCCATTCCGAAGTAAAAAGTCTAATCTGCAGCAGAGCTACTATCACACAAAGATGCAAGGGTGAAAGAAGGATGACAAGAAAAGGAGAATACCAGAAACTAAATTAAGCTCACGAGATGGAATTTCAGGGTCTGAAATGTAATTTTCTGCCCAGTGAATTGAGGATAAACAAAATGTATGTATACAAGTCCAATTCTAAATCCATTCTGGAACTAGAAAATCAGCAGTTCTCTCTTTAGAACCTAGTAATAATGTAATTTAAGTTTAGATTTGTCATACTAAATGCTGTGAGACTCTTAAGTAATAGTGGTGTTAGAGTTTGTCCTTTATCTGGTTCAGGGTTAAGAATGCTTCTGCATAATCTATTGTTATGTTTTCATTCCTCCAGCTAAAAAGCCCATTCTGAAAGAGGGCTCAGTGACTGTGTAAACTTCACTCAGCAGAAAGGGGAATGATGGTAATGGAGGAATGGAGATGGAAAAGACACAGGTAGTTAATGCTGCCTTTGTCTCCGTCTTTACCTTCAGGAGGCCTTCAGGAATCCTGTTTCCCAGAGACCAATTGGGAAGGGCAGAACTAAGGCCTTACCCTTGGTACAGGGATAAAAGATTAGGGAACATTTGAAACAAACTGGACATGCTTGGGTCCATAGGATCCGGCAGGATGCAACCACAAGCTGAGGAAGCTGGCTGGCATCACGGTCTGACCTGGTAGTCTTTAAAAGCTCATGGCAATTGGGGGAGAGCAAATGTGACTCCTTTCTTCAGGAAGTGTAAGAAAGAGGATTTGGGAACTACTGTCTGGTAATCCTCACCATAATCCCTGTGAAAGTGATGGAGCAAATAATCCTATAATTCATTTCCAAACATAAGAAAAGTAGATGACTGGGAGCAATCAGCCTGTTTATATGAAGGGGAATCATGCTTTACCAACTCAATAGCTTTCAAAACCAAGATAACTGGCGTGGTCGATGATGGGAGATCAAAAGATGCCGTTTATTTAAACTTTAGAAAGGCTTTTGACAATATATACTGTAGCCTGTATACTAATATATACTAATATCATCATAGACAAAATGATGAAATGCAAACCAGATTTATGAACAGTGAGGTGGGCTGAAAACTGAGCTGCCAGGCTGACTGTGTTGTGATTAGCAGCATGAAGGCTTGCTGGAGATCAGTCACCAACAGTGTAGCCCAGGGATTGATTCTGGGGCTGGTACTGTTTAACAGGAACCTCATGAAGCTCAATATGATTTTACGATTTAACACAATATTTTAACACAGTTTAATATGTGTTATGATACAATATTAACACAGGTAATGATTTTAACATGGTTTTGTTCAATATTTCCTCTACTACAAGAAGTACTACAAGTACTTCTACAAGTACTTTGGTTTATAATCCACTCGGTATTACTGAAAAATCTTAGCAATTCTCTTACTCTACTCTCCAACATTATTGTAATTGTTTAGGCTTTTCCTGGTTATTATTTTAATTGACAAGCTTTCCTATGAAATATTACCAGAAAACAGAATCAACTTTTTTTTTTTTTGCTTTTTGTGATAGGTAAATGGTAAAACTGTCAATCAGTCCTATAGACCTACTTCATTGTGTGTTGCCAATAAGCAATGTCCATTGTTGCAGGAGTTGCAGACACCTTTCTTTTCTAATCTCCTTTGCTTTCCTGCACTCCGATACTTGCAGGAGAAATAGCAGAAGGAACTTCCATGAGCGTTAGCATTGCCCCTTTCTCACACTAGAGGTCTAGAAGGAGCAGGTGCAGTAACTTTAATAGATTTATCTTCCTTTTTATAAGGTATTTTCAGATTTTCACTTTGATCCTGATTTTAGCTATACAAGGCTAAATTTATTGTTTAAAACAGTTTTTCAGGAAATAAATTGTCTGTATTCATAAACAGAAATAAATGGATTGTCCTTCAAGATGGAGGTGGTAAGAAATGGCTTTGTGTGGCTTTGTGTTCACCTAGTTGCTTTGCATTTTACAAGGCTTGCTAGACTCAAAAGAGAATTATGGAGAAAAAAAGCTTGTGGACAAAGTCAGCATCACTATTTTGGGGGTTTTCACTATGAGTGTTTTCTTATCTGGATACCTGGGGTGTCATCTTTCCAAACTCAGACATTTGCTGAATACGCTAGTCACATCAAGTTCTCTTTAGAGACACTGGAGAAATATAGGTATTATAAGTGTTTATTGCAGGTGATTTGCTGTAGATGTCAGTATTAAAATGGTATGAACCAGCTCTTATTTTTTTCACATAGATTATAAGACATCCAATCTGAGAAGCGGAAATGGAAATACCTGCATTAAGTTGAATAAGTCCCACATCTTTAGCCTACTGTTAGTTTCTCCCTTCTAGCGAAGCAAGGGACCAATGAATTCTTCATTGGTTCCACTTCTTCATAGATTTACATGACCAAGTATTTCTTCTGTGCAAACAATGTTGCTTGCTCCCACAGTGGTGATTCAAAAACAAAGCTTTCAAAATTTTGACAGGATTGTTTCTGAAACCTCAGGTTTTAAAATAATAATAAAGCATGGGGCTTATGTGCTTATCAGTCATTAGTTACTATTGTCTTTTATTAATAATTTTTATGTTAAATGGTCCATATTCATGAACACATGTATGAAGTAGGCAAGTTAAGGTTCTGTATCTGTTTAATATTGTGACCTGCTGATGAAACCTCATAGAAAGAAATATGAGTAGCATTAGTTGCTTAATAATAACAGTATGCAGGCTGTTGTCCATGTAGATGGATATCTTAGATTAATTATTTTGTTCTGATTGTATATTATTGAGAATTAGTAGTGTTGCATATATGTGTGAAATGTTACCTTTGTATCTCGTGGACTAGAGCTGACTCCAGAAGTACCTGCATTTGCAGATTTATCTGTATATACCATTATCTGTAATAGCTCTGGAAGAAAATTCTTCTGGTTTTGTTTTTTTTTCTTGCTACTCTCAATTAATGCACATGGACCAGAAATAAAGACATTCTCCGACCTGACCGGCATGCTGGCTTTTTAAATCTTCAGGCTCATTTTCTGGCCATGTTTCTTGCAATTAAACCTAAAATGTATCTGTTCCTGCAACAGCCAAAGTTCAATAACAGCTCAGCCAGAAAAGTGGCTTTGAAGAATTTTCTTACTATAAAATGAAGTGTCTGTTATAGGTGTTATAGGTGTTTGAACCATTCTATGAGCAGTTGGGAAAGTTATTTAACCATGTAATACCTATGAAAAGCATGTCTTTGATTTTTTCTAAACTATTTTTTCTCAATTTAGAAACATTTTCCTTTGCATCTTTTCTCCATCTAAACACCCATCAGCCTCGCTTGTGTTGACCATATTGATCATGTGCTTCTGTGGGGATACTCATAACCTCATTCACAACTGAAGCTAATGAAGGTAACACTGTAGCCCCAAGACAGACACACTGCCTTGTGCTCCTAACTAGTGCCACTGCAAGGCGACCTGATGGAAATTATGGAAAAATGAAACAGGACTGAAGAACTTCACAGCTTTTCCAACAGTAGCACAATCTTAGATTAACTTAAGTCAAACAAGAAAACACACACCGCATCAAATCTGTTGTATTATCAGATGGGGTAGGAGTATCCTTATATTCTTGGGGAAGTTTCCATTTTGTAAAGGATTCTGCCTGTGCCGGTGCTATGTTCTTAGTTCACTGAATTAGTCAGTAGGTAGCGATGACCTCCCTTGATCTGTGGAAGAGTTCAGGCAAGGTTTGTGCGTTAGAGCCCTGTGGAGTCGGGAGGATACGGTGTCACTGGGCACCAGTACCGACTGAGCGTGAGCTCAGGTTCCACACCCAACACCGCCTGCAGCTCCACTGAAAGCCTTCAAAAGCTGGTGAATCCCCGTTGTTATTTTTTATGATCACCCATCCCTTTTAAATTAGGTTGCCACAGAAGTTAACTGGATTTTCTCCAGATCTAAGTATCATATTCAAATAAAAGTATTCTATCTCAGTGGATTGTTTTTTTGTTATATGCCCTGTATTTTAGATCTCACAGCTGAAGAGCCAATCCAGAGATCAAAAAGAAAGAACCTATTTTCCTCTTCTGATCTGGTGAAAAAAAAAAAGACATGGGGGAGAATGAGATCTGCTAATTTTAATAAGTTTTTTAAAAATTGAGTTTAGATTTCCAAAGCCTTTAATGCTGCAGTGGACAAACAAGTACATGGGAGTTTGATACTTAACCAGATTAGGCACTTAATAATCTACAAAGCAACTGTTAGATGTTTCAGAAGCTAAATGCCTTTGAAAATCTAGACTGTGGTGACTCAAAATCATTAATCATTTTAAGTGTAGTTAAAGCAACTATAATTATTGCCTTTCCTAGGAATTCACTCAATTTTAAATGTGACATCTTTTTGTGCTTTCTTCCTTGTGTACTAAGCCTAAAATATTTTTTCTTTTATTTCATAAAAAGCAGATTGTAAATTGTACATTTTTTCACTAAATTGCAGTTTCCATTCAAATGTAGCAAGAGAGAAACTTTGAGTAATACAGAAGAAGGTAATTTACCTTTTTCTAACATAAGCAATCAGCTGTATTGGACCTCGTAGCTCTTGGAGAACCAAGACATTTTTTTGTTTAACAGAAAGAGATGAGCTCTGGAGGGTATAAAAGACCCAGTTACAAAGACTGCACATATATTTAACTTGGCCTATGTGAGGACACTTGCACTTCTACAGAAAAGCAGCAAGTTGGAGGATGCTGGAGCTCTATCTATTGCCCGTGCCCAGATCAGAGAGTTGATGTTGCAAAACCTTCCCCACAGCAAGGGAGAGCCCTTGAACAAGTGCTCATCAGTTAAAAAGTGCTATGTTGAGGAAAAAAATGCAGCAAATAAAGACTCTCTCTGAAACTGAGATCTCAACTGCCACAGGTTACTTCAAAAGGGGAAATAACAGAGATTTATAGGTAATGTTTTCATTTAAAAAAGTAAGTTTCCTTCCCAATGCTTAAACAAAATTATAGAAAATATATATGCAAGTCAGATCAAGTGTTCTTACGTAAGATCAGTGAGAATTTTTTTAAACCAGATTGCTGTCTCCTATGTAGGCAGCATCTAAACACACTGTTCTGCAAGTTAAGGGTATTACATAGTAAGCTCCATATGCTGTGTCTCACCAGTGCTTGCCTGGGAGGGTTATGTAGAAAGTGAACTCAAAACTACATAAAACAAGACTGATTAGGATTGAGATTGTTTACTGACATCAGTTCTTCAAAGAACGGAGAAAATAGTTTTGAGTAGTACCAGGGAAGTGCTAAGGCAGAAGCTGTAACTGGAGGGTCATCTGCACGTAATGAGGAACGTGAGGGAAAAGCAACCATGAGGAACAGAAATTTCATTGTAAAATCGTATGGCCTGATTTTTCCTGACACTGCCTCACAGCAGTCATTTATGTAAAGTTCCTGTAAAGTAGCCAGCAGCCTGATTCAGGAAGATTTTTGTTGACAGCTATTTATGTTTACTTTGGATAGGTGGAAGTATTTTCAAAGGGACGAAGGGCATGGTGATTGACAGCCTAGCTATTAAAGGTATCAAGTGAACTAAGAAGTGTGTGTTTGTGTGCATGTCCTGTTTATAAACTGCAGTGAGGGAAAGAAAAATACATTTTTTGGTGTACCACCTGGCATGACTTCTTGGGTAATCCTGATTTTTGAAACATTACTTCTTCCCACTTTGAAACAAAAAAATAGTTTTAAAATTGTGTATACTATCCAGCTGAGTCATTAGGTTCTTGGTCTAACTGGAAGTAGCGCTGGTCTGAGCTACCTTAACCTGAACTTTCTGTTAGCACTTCTGAGTTAAATGAGAAAAAAGCTCTTATCCTGTAATGAGCCAGGCTCCAGCTATGCCAAGCACTTCACTCACAGGAAAGGCCTCAGTCCTACTCTGAAGAATGTCAGGGAAGGTGGAAAATTGATGCAGTGATACATACAATATGATCTTTCATAGTTTGAAAAACTGGTAGATAACTGTAGATAACTGTTAGTTAGCTCAGATTAGCTAATTCTGATGGTACTTAGTTTCCTGTTTCAGCCAGGTAATTCTTACGCAGGTGTTGCAAGAGGTAGCAGGTTTTTGATTCATTCAGAGTGAGTGCTATATGCATAAGACCCATCTGAGGGAACTGTGGAGGTTATACGAGGGCACGTGTGCCTGGCTGGTCTGATGGCCTCTCTGATATCTCTCTGATGTCTGGCAGAGCATGATACCTGATAGGAAGGTGTAAGGCAGCAAATGTAGTACAGCCTGATTCCATGTCCATCCCGTCTTGATCTGTAGTAGGTGGAAATTGGTTGAAACCCTTCCAACATGTTTGTTCTTATTTTATGAGAGAAGTGAAAGACCAACTTACTTTCTAAGGTTGGTGTTTCTGGTGGAGCAAAGGGACATAAGCAGAAGGATACCTTTTTACAGGGTAATGAAAACGTTGAGGTGTGAGTATCCAAATAGGTCAACCAGAAAGGAAGAAGTGTTAATAATTAAAGACAAAACTAGAGAATGGAAAGTTAAAAAAAGAACAAGTAAGCAAATAGCTTGTCACAAGAGCATCTTATTTAAAGTCAGAGAAAGCTTTAAGAACTGCTGTGGCAAAATTAAGAGAAAGAACATGTATCTGTAAATGTATTTGAGATTCAGGAAAAACATTTGTATTGAAACTCACACTGCAACGCGTGCCTACATTGAGATAAGATCTGTCTGATGGATGTACTAGTATAAGAGAGCAAATTTGAGCTATTACACTGAAGATTCCACCTCCTAATTGGGTAATCAATGAAAATGTCGTACACTTGCAGCATGTTACAGGGTGGTATCTTGTGGAAAATGAGTATTTTGAACATGTCATCCTACAACAGAGACAAAATCAGGAAAACTAAGGTGTGTGATGTGGTTTGTGTCTGGGCCAGGGATGCCTTGGTTTTGGCATCAGCTCACCACTCTGAGTTCATACACCCCCTTTCTTGTCTGTCTTGCTCTGCTTTCTGTCACATCTCGGGCACCTCTCTGAGTAGTCAGGAGCTTTTCCTTTCCCAAGGCAGCTTCCCAGCTGGCTGCCTCCTACATGCCTGGGGATAGAAGGGAGAGATGAGTTTGCTCCAGCTCTGTGGCCCAGGTAAAAGAGGGGGAAACCTGCGTGAATCTCAGGGTGTGCCTGGTAATGGCGAGCACAAGAATGAGAAGCTGAGAACTCTTATATCTCAGCTGTAGTCACATGCAGTAATTGTTAGTCATCCCTAGAGACCCTGTAGGAACAAACAGGCTTCTTTGAACAACCTGATGAAATGAAACGTGTCCCAGCCCATCTTCAAAGGTTCCTTCCAACCCAAACCATTCTATGACTCTATGAATATCTAGTGATGGGCATTCCCCTCCCTGGCTTCCACTTCTCTGCCCTCCTGTAGAGTTTCCTGTCAGGAGGGTAGAAGAGATACAACTACATCACAGAAGGGAAGAGGAAGGGGAGGTTTATGACATATATACAGTCCTAAATTTTTGAGTATATGACTGAAAGGTTCAGCCTGTGCATTGTGTAATGAGAAAATAATAAGTTGAGGAAAAGAGGGACAGCCACAACGTCTGTGTTCCCTCTGTCCTAGGCTCTGTGTGACCTGGTACCAATCTCTTAGGAGTAAATTAGCAAATAGAAATTATAATTTGGGAGGTGGGTAGGGTTCAGTAACTACATGTTGTCTCTGAAAAAGCACCCAGAATTAGAGTCACAATCAGGGGCTGTTTGGAAATTTCTTGCTGTGAGGAAGTTCTGACACATCATGCTGGGACATTTGGAGAGTATGCTACGTAACCCTGTTTCTAAAATACGGATAAGGGTTTGTTACAAAACTGAGAAAGAAATAAGTTTATAGAATACCAGTAATGGAAAACAGCTTGTTTAGGGATGATCCCTGGAAACTATGCTGAAGAGCAGGAAGAAAATACTGCTCAAGTTATTCTTCATGCCTGCTCATGCCTGTGGGCTGTGCTTGTGGGACACAGGCTGAATTTTGACTTGCACAGCAGTATTTCTTGCATCAGTGTTGCCTGATCCATGCCCCAGTGGTAGTGGTGCAGATTTCATATTGGCTTATAGGATGGTATATTTTTAGCACATGTATGGTAGGTCTGGGAAAACAAAATTTGTTCCTGGCTGGCTGATGCTTCCAGACGCTGTTCAGCTGGAGAGAAACTCAGGGGTGAATGTCAGAGTCCTAAGAGGACATGTCAGTTTGACAGCTCTTCAAGGGAAGGATAATAGTATTTTGAATCTTGAAGGCATAATTCCAACATTAACCAATTCATGGCTAGGCTTCGCGAACGAAGATTTGGGAAGGGCTCTACCCACGTTTGTTGCAAGCGCGTTGGTGGCTAAAAAGGCCAATACGAGATAGGCAAGTCCGTTTGCAAAAGGCACAGCAGAAAGACTCCTTAGATGGTATGTTCTGCAAGGCACGATTCTTCCTGCATTGTCTTTTCTCCTCAAGGGCGATCCTGCGTGCTTTCTCAAAAGCATCAGCAGCGTTGTAGATGGTGTGTCTCCAGGACTCCCGATTGGAGGCCAGAGTAGACCAGTTATGGTGGTCAATATGGCCAAGGCTGAGATGTTGTTTCAGGGAGTCCTTGTATCTTTTCTTAGGGGCTTCTCTCTTGCGGCAGCCGGTGGCAAGGTCACCATAAAGCAGGATCTTAGGGAGGCGGTGGTCCTTCATCCCGGAGACGTGACATTAACCAATTAATCCTCTGCAAAATGCCTAGTTATCATTTATTATTTATACATAAGGCACAAACCCCTTACAACCTACTTAATTACTGTAATGAATTCACTGAACAAGCTGATGATGAGAGCTGGGTGATGCATGAATCTATCATGTATCTACAAAAATAAGTTAATTTTACTCTATTAGATTCCATTCAATAGCTTCTATTTAAATATTTTATATAACTGTACCCAAATTGCCTGATACCCTTGCTCTGGAAATACAGACATGCTCTTGACTTCTGTGCTGCTATCTTCCATTTTGACACAGTTTACGATGTAAACATGCGTTCCCCGTGCGTTATTTACTGTTCTCCTGCTTCTGCCTGTTTTGCTTCTCGTCGCTAGGTGGCAATAGCTGAACAGTCACTTACAAACAGGAGGGAAAACAAAATGGTGCAGCAAAACTAGTGAGACATAAACTGAGAAGGATTTCTGTTGCTTTATTTAGAGCTTAGCACATGAAATCAAGTTTGCCTAATGAAATCTTATTTTCTGCAGTGCTTTCTGTCACTCTGTACTTTTAATTTGGACCCTAGCACGGTGTTTATTTTACCTTGTAAATCATGGGACATTATAGTACATAGAATTCAATTGATTTAGATAACAATTTTGATCTTCATTTTAAGAGAGGAGATTAGTAAAGCATGTGTACAAGCTGCTTTGCTAATACTCAGCTTGATTTGTTTTGTGTTAGGCAAACTATGACAAGAAAAGCAAAAAACCCACTTTTAAATATTCTAATAGAAATAAATAAGCACGTAAACTCAACAAATGCAAGTTGAAGATAAACTCACTACGTATAAACCCACATACTGTGTGGGTTTTTTCTGTTTAAAAGTAAAAATACTCACTTTTTTTGTTGCTGGCTTACACATGGATTTGTTTTTTCCTCCTGAAACCGTAGGGAGAAAAATCAGATACCTAAACATAAGTGTCTAAAACAAAGCCTCCAAATGCTTCAGAAGGCTGTGGATCTAATGTATGTCTTATGTCATGTCTGCCAGTCTCTGTGAATAACTGACATACCTTAGGGTATCTATAATCACACTAGACATCTATATTTAGGCACCTGAATACTGTTCAACTATGACTAGTATCCATCTGAAAGCTAGCGCAGCCTTTCAAGAGCAGAGCAGAAAGAGGTTCCCAGAGAAAGGAATGTGAAATCATGAACACAATGCAATCTGTTCTGGGATGATGACAGTATCATAGGTCCTTTTCCTTTTCCTCCTAGGTGTGTTCTGCACTGGTATCAAATAGACCTGGGAATCATTCTCTGTAGGGTTGCTTTATTTTGCCCAAGAGGACTAAATTGTATCAAAACAACGAAGACCTTAATAAGCAGCCTTTACTTACTCGTGCGATGAAAAACTCCAGACAGCTCAACTTTTATAGAAACTGTACCAGTATAAATCCAAGCTGATTCTGGAAATCAGGCACACAGAAATAATTCAACGTACAACATTATTTGGCTCAAAGGACGTAGCATTTGACCCAAGTTAAGGAGGAAGAGCTATATGAAGGCATAGAAAATAATAATAATAGTAATAATAAAAAAACATGTTAAATTTTCAGTACTTCCGCAAAACTACCTTTGGCTTTGGGATCTGTGTCCACATCACTACTTGGAGGACAAAATTTCAATCCAGTGTCTATACTTGCTTTTTTACTGTTGTCATCCGTTAGAGACTTTCAGCTACTCTTTGCATTTAGCCTCAGATTCTGAAGAGTTAAGATTGCAAAATACAAATAGGTCCTTTCATACAAAGCTAAAATGAACCCTGGAAGATTGTGCAAGATTGTGCTATGTTCAAATCTCCATGTGCTTTTTTCAGGATTCCTGCAAGCGTTGTTCAGAACGTAGAGGACTAAACTGCCTGTATGACTGTTATAAATCGTAGACATTAAAACTGTGAACAAAATTGCTACCTATGCTACTAAATATTAAAAATCTAAATACCCAATTGACAAAGGAGTTACTCTAAACATCATGTGTATATAGTGAGGAGAAACAGGCTGCTTTGGACAAATAATTGTGCTCTGTACTGCAACTCTTTGGAACTATTGTGTCATGCTGAAGGCACTCACCTCCCAGTGTAGGCATCTGAACTGGATGCCTCAAGATAGATATTGTGAATACCTCCAGCAGTATGTGTTTTTGTTATTCTTTTTCCTTTACTGAGTGAAAGTTTTGAACTCCATTTTTCAGATGTTTTGTGATTTAAAATAGCTGTTCGTGCAACGTTCTACTCATGAGAACAGTTCTGATCATGCTGATGAACAGCATCACCCACCTTCTTTTTTCCAAGATTGGGGCATGGCAACTCCACAGCTCCAGACTTTGTTCAGAGAGAGAAGAGTATAAGCCAGGTACTCAAGGCTCCTGGATACATATCTACCAGGATACCTCTGATCTCAGAAGGCGTATGAGAGAAGAGAAGGTGCACTACATGTCACAAATGTGGAGTGTGAGTTACACACAAATTTTTATAATTTAAACAATGCTTATGTTATCATGATAATCAGGAGGTGCTTCGTCATGGTAGACCTAAGAAAAGCCTTCCATTTTGGATCAATGGTTTTTTGCTGAGCAAAAAAAAAAGTTACATTTTTTTTATCAACTCCCATGGAGTAATATCATAAAAGAGAAGCCCACTGTATTTTTAAGTATGTAAGTCTGCAATACCCATCATCAGACAGCTTACTTTCACTGGCAGGTTTTGTATGCTTATGCCTGTCTATCTTGCACAGCCCAGAATATGTAATTACATTGTAAATATCATACATGCAGCACGAATGGAAGTAGGATCTGTATATCTTCAAAACTTCTTAGTCTTGTGAGCCTCCTGAAAATAAGTTCAGAACACTAGATTAAAATGCTGCTGTTTCTACCATTTCAGTGTCTTATTCCTGTTTAGGAGTGTTTCCAAAATGTGAGTAAAACCATAATATCTGGAGAATGTCTTATTTGAGCAGATTTAAATTTAGCATTTAAATTTATAAAAACTAATTTAAGATTAATTATAGAAATTATTAAGGTTTTAATTGGTTATGCTTTTAATTTTAAAGAAGCTGTTAGAGCCAAAGTTAAATTCTGAAGCATATACTAAAAGGTGAAAGCAGTGAGATTCTGTGTTGTATATTAATGTTGTGCTGCAATGTTTAAAACAAGACCTACTATACATGAAATTTTGGTTCCAAATCACTTTGAAGAAAGTCAGTAAAAATGGTGCTAGGGGACCTGCTACTCCTAGTCCGATGGCTGAATGTAGCTGTAGCCATTTTAATGTTATTCTTCTGGGAAGTGAAAGTAGGCATTGGGTGATACTTTAACATCCCAGACACAAACTCTACTTATGGTACTCAAATCCAGATATGCTTGGGTGTGATAGCCCATTTATTTCTTCACCAAATGATCACAAAGTCAAGAAAAGATTGTGCTGGTTAGATCTGATAGCTGGTGAAGACCAAGGACGAGTGACAAGAACATTACTGGATCATGTTCACACGAGCTGAGTCAAGATAAGCAAGGATAGATCTGCAGTTTTGAAAAGACAAACTTGAGAAATAAAAGGAACTGGTTAATAAGAGTTAAGAAAACAGGTGAGGGTTGTCTGAAATTTCTTTAACTTGAAAGCACCAAAACCAACCAACCAACAAACCCTTGAATTTTCATTCTGCCTGTGAAGGAGATGTGAGACCCTAAGGAGCATACCATGGGGGCCTTCTGGTCACCCACCTCACCTGGTATTCTCCCAACAGCAACAGTAGAAGGCACTGTTTGGGAAGAGCGCACGCAGGTGTAGCTGCTTTCTGCAGCCCATCCCTCTCATATGCCCCAGCAAGTTATTACAACATTAGGGATGTTAGAGGGATGTTTTAGCATCCTTTAGAGATCTAAATTTGTATTTATTGTCACCATTTTGAAGCTGCTAATGCTGTCTACCTCCACAATCTCCAGCAGCAACAAGTTCCAGAAGCTCACCACTGTCTGAAAAAAGGGACCCTTGCTTTTGTTTATTTTGAACTGATATCCCAGCCATTTCAGTGAATGCTCCAACATTCTTATGGAAAAGACTGAAGAGTTATTGGAAGAGTCCCCATGGCATTATTAATGCAGCTGCATCTTGGAAGTTAGAGAGTGTCAATTTAAGTGAGCACTATTGAGAGTTCAGCTGAGTAAGAACAGGTGAAGGAATTAAAAGCAAATGGTTAAACATCCTTACTCCTTTACAACTTTGAAACAAGAACATTGATTTTAAAGAGTCCAGTATCCCATGAGGACGAGATATGGAGTAAGATTTTATAGGGGGAAGATGATCTGTATCAACAGAGGGGCTGCTTGTCACCCAAGACTTTGAAACAAACTTTGGCAGGAGATTGTATTTAAAGGTGTGGATTCAACTGAAAATTGGATAAAATCCAATACAGATTTAGGAAAGACAACTATATGCAAATTAACCTTATATTTTTATTTTCATCAAGAGAATTACGATAAAATTAATATGTTAGTCATCTTCTTAAAAGCACTTGATGTAGCACCATGGGAAAAATTATTACTTAAATCCTTGAACATAGGAATTAATGCAACATTTTTTAGGGTGAATAAGGACTTCCAAACCTACCTGGCATTGTCTCTGCTGAAAAATCAATTAGTGGGATAGTAAGAAGTCATCAGTCTTAGACCTCAGGACTTGCCTTATTTTGTATTAAATTTAACTTTAATTATAAAAAAACTGGAGTGTGCGAGTTAAAACAAGATGGTACAATGAGGTGACATTGTCAGTGGGGCAGTTGGGGGAACAGATGGGACAGTGGGGTCTCAGAACATAAATTGGGGGCCCAGAGTGGTAGCAATAGGATGATAATTAGGGAGGAAGAGGTGAGCAACTCTCATTGATGTACTTGGTGAGGTCAAACCTGAGATACTCTGAACATTTCTGGTAGTCCATGTTCATGAAAGGGAGTAAATAGGTTTTGAGTCAAGTTCATTTAGGAACTGAAAAAAGGTTTAAAAAGCGAGTTTCCACAACAGCCTTCCATTAGTGAGGTCACAAAACCTTATCTCTAGATGAGGTATGTTTACAGAAGACATTTAGCATATTTTCAGTGAGAACTGCAGGAGCTTGATCTCAATGACCCTTGTATTCCTCAGTTTCTAATCCAAACCAAATATTCCACATACTGAAACTAAAAATAATGTGTGAATATAATTGCTGACAAAGTTTTTAGAAGAATCAGCAGCAGACAAGCTCTTTTTTGGCTCAGATACTATAATTATGAAATGCTGCAGGAAATTTATTCCACTAAGTGTGAAAAGAGTACTGTTTTTCCCAGGAAATAATATCTAGAAGGATGATACCAAGAACGTATGAAACAAAAAATATTTTGGAAACCGATTCTTCTTCTTTTTCTTCAGTACTATTAAAATATGCATAGTGATGTAGTATGATTATATGAAATAAAACCTTAGGAATATGGAAATTTTACCTAGCAATTAAGTATTTTGTTGAAAACACAGAGAAATTAACAAGCAGTGAGTTGCTTCTGCCTCATTTTCTTACATGAATTCAGTTCCTTTTTAGAAACCATTCTTCAAGATAAAAATTATATCAAACTGAGAATTTTCTGTGACTGTTTCAGAGGTGAATACCAAGCAGTAAGCTCTCTGGGTTATTTGCCGTTACGAACTCAGCCTGCTGTCTCTCATCTTTGTTAAGGGAAGGAAAAAAAAAAAGTGCCAAGAAAAAAATGACAGCACGTTTTTCTGTAGCAGTGAAAGAAAAGCAGAAGCAGCCAGTCCGAATGCCGTGGGTTTAGTGCTCTGGAAGTGCTTCTGTTGTGCAACTGGGCTGAGGGAGAGCCTTTTTTTTTTTTTTTTTCTCCCCAACGTCACTGCAATCAGATATATGGGTGCAGCTCTGCTTTACCGCAGCATGATGCAGTTGTGTATAGTTCAGCGTGCTCTTCTTGGGAACAGGCAGAAGGAGAGCAGCTGACCAGAGCATGCAGAGGATGTTCATCAGAGGGTGTTTTCTTTTCACTAACGCTAAACAGTACGTGTGAGATTCCTCCAGCTGCAGAAGAGACGGTGTCAGTGGGACTTCAAGTTGATACTCGGTTTGCAAGAGGAGGTGCATACGCTCGGGCTGACAGCTTCTGATGGGAAAAAAGCTTCAGACGGGCAAGACTGCACGTTATTAAAAGCACAGCTCAGACACCCTTCGGGAAGATACTCTAACTGTTCTTATGGAACGAGTGCTGTGGTACTGCTTATCCCTTAACCAACCAGAAGAAATTTGCCCAATTGTGGAATGGAATAAATGAAAATACATACTGAGGGGGTCAGGGAATAAAATACTCTTCAGATATAATCAAGGACGAGCCCCGAAGGAAGAGCAAAGGACAAAAATCTCATGGTGTGTTTTTGTTGTTGCTGTTGTTGAGATTTATTTTTTTTAATGAGCTTACCTACCATGAACGGAAGAAGTGGATCTGCGGAGACTTCATTTCCTCCTCTGACCCCTCGTTTACATCACTGACTGGTGACAGTCACATCTACATACATAGTACCTGCCACTTCAGCTGCTCAGAATTACAGAAGCCTCTTTGTATGCAGCAGACATGGCTAGCCAGCAGGATTCTGGCTTCTTTGAAATCAGTATCAAATATTTACTGAAATCCTGGAGCAATAGTGAGTAGTAGAAGAGTAATCTTTTCATATTATGAATTGCTTGGTAAATAGCTAGGATAACCTAAAGGATAAAATCTTATCTTTCTGTATGTTTGTGTTGTATTAACCAAATAATTTTTGCTTTCGTCAGCTCTAAAAATCAAAATGTCAAAGATTTAAATAGGTTTCATTACCTGCAAAGGCTGTAATGAGATTATACTAGATTTTGCTTGATTGAATTCTGAAGTTAGGCTGCTTTCTGGCTCTAACAATACATTGCAGAGAGTGCATTCCAAACAGTGTTTCCTGTCTACATGTTTGTTTGATTTGTTCAGACTTTATCTAAATATTTTCGAAAATGCTGTTTAATCACAAGGGTGTGGCATAGCTCAGAAGTTATTTTTTGTTAATTGTACACCCAGGACAAAATTGTAATTATTCTACTTCAGATCTGAAAGTCATTTTAATGTGATGAAAAGCAAAACATCAGTTGTCTGTAGCTGCACTTCCCACCCTCTATGCTTCATTTCAGAATCTTATGCAATATTTCCCTCCAGAAAGAATCCATCTGTTTATCTGATTCAGGCTGGGTTTTACAGAATGTAAACAAATAGCATTTCGGTCTTCCTTGGTCTTTTCAGTATCGCTGCTCCTGATTTCCACTGCTGTTTAAATCAATGTCTTCAGATTTTTTTTAATAATATTATGTAATGAAGATGTCTGAGTAAAAATTAATTCTTGCAAATATATTCAGATTGGGTAAGACAGTGAGATAACTCTAGCAGAAATTGTGTTTTAATTTAAAATACATGAACAGTATATTCCTTTTCTATAGGAGGTTGTATTAACAGTGCTAAATCTCCATATTTAACTGTTTTTAAAAGATAGCACACAATGTCTCTGGAAAAATCCAACTTGGCTACGTATTTAATAAGGTTCTGATCACCCTACTATCTATAATTTCTGCATAAAAGACTAGTATTTTTAAATTCTGTGGTATAAAAATATTACAAAATCTGCTCAATACAATGAGAGTACCTTTATACTTGCAAAGAAATAAAAATAACACTGTATTAGGTATGTCACATGTAAGACTTGTCTTCATTAAATGATATCCATAGAAACTGTATTTTTCCAGGTCATTTGTAACCTGAGTAACACTGGAGTGCTTGTTTGATACTGTTTTTCTACCACAAGTGTGAAGCCACCAGGGAATAATGCTGTTACCTAAACAGCATTGCTTATCTGCCCTCCTTCCAAAATATTTAGTGCATATTCATTCAAATCAGTGATCCCACAAGGACTAGTAGAGAATTTTGATTTAGTTACCTTCTTGGACTAATGTTAATCAGATACTGAGAACGTCAGTGTGTATTGTGACAACACATTTTACAACAAGCCAGTCACAGTTTATGACAGAAGAAAAACAAGTCAGTTTATGGTGCAGAAATCAAATCAGTTCTGGCATTATTTTTGCAATAATCTACTGTATCTTGAATACAAAGTAAAGCTAGCACTTAAGAATGAAAAGAATGACTGCATTATGGAATTAAATGTAATATTTTAATTTTTTTCTTTTTCCTCTATGTTGAAGTGTATTGAAAGTATTTGAAAATATGAAAGATAATTCTAGTCTGAAATTAGAAGTCCCTAAATTCTGTTCTATGTAAATGGAAATAATTTATGAATAATTAATATTTCTGACATTCTTTTAGTGGATAACACACCTTCTACTGTAGATGAAGAAACAGTAAAAGGAAATTGAGTAAATTAACCCAGGTTTCCTTAAACTTGGGGAGTTTTTTTGCTTTCAGTCTAGAAGGGTATATTCATAAATCTGAACATAGCCTTTCTGGCTGACAAACAAACAGTTTGATAAGACAGTAGGGAGTTCAAAAAACCTAGGGCTTTCTTCAGCTCTGCTATGTGATGGGTGGAGCAGAGGAAAACACTTCCCTTGCTTGAGAAACTGCTGGGAAGCCTGCACATGCATGCACAGGAATATGTTTTTCAGAGAATAAGTGCCTGTGCCTGCATACCCAAGAGTAGAAGTAGGCTATAAATTATGCCAGGGCATTTACGTAGCAGCAAGAGGTCTATCATACAGTTTTAAAAGAAAAATAACTTTTATATTTTTCTCAAACAGTGATAGTGCAGAGGTGCTGTCCATATATGTTTCTGCAAATTGGCACTTTAAAAGAGCAGCTTTATAGTCGCACCAAAACCAAGCCTTTCCACTGATTTGTGTTTCTGTTTACACAGAACATTAACGTTTTCTAACAGAATGCCAACCATATCCATTGCCTGTACCATGAAATATACTCAGTTATTCTACTTGGGATGCCAATTTTCTCTGATTTTTCCTATCTAGCATTCCTGACACGCCAGGCAGGATCTCAGTGCAGTGTCACACAGCACTTGTCGAGGTGTTCACCTAGCATGCTGCTTGCATTTTTATTTTCATCACCCAGTTAAGGAGGCAGGTAATTTATGGGCAATGGATTTGGTTCATTTTAACTACTGTAGTCAGAATGATACAATCAGTGGGTGTTCTCAGTGAGTGTGTGCTCTTTTTCCTAAGGGATAAAAAAGCCAAGTCACAGTCTGGCCTTCAAATCATACCATCAAACTGAGAGACCTCAAAATACTCCTTTGCTCTGCATGTGTCAATAAGATACCATGCACATCATGCTGTCTGAAAAATATTCGTGTAACTTGTTGGAGATGGGATCAGAACCAGGATTCTCTGTTTGGAAAATAAGAGTAATCATCTAATTTTTTTTTCCCAATCTCATTTGTGTTCTGATGTTTTCTTAAATATTCAAGTATTTTTGATCAATGCTGCATTATTCAACAACTGCATTAATCATTTGCATTACTTTTTGAAAGTACTGATAAAATGGCTGTGCTTGCTCAAGGTGAGTGTTACTCATTTGGCCCACTTAGGTTAATGAGATAAATAGAATAAAACAGAGCTCACCAAAAGTAGGAGGATTAAGAGTCTTTTCCTCAGTTTAGTTATGGAAATATTACAAAATACAGTTTTGTAAAGAAATACTTCTAATTTATTCAAAGCATAACATATGAATACAAATGTTAAGAATTTGAAAGCTGATCTTTCCTTAGATTTTTTTTTTACTTTTTTTGAATGAATCTGATAGATTTCTTCTGAATTTGATTTCCAATTGCTTTTTTCAAATTAAGAGTTTAAAAAAAAAATCTTGAGTAGAAATTTTGAAATCAAGCTACAAGAAATTGGAGTACCATCTTTATAAACTGCAAAAAAATTATCATAAATTCCATCTTTTGTGGTTCCTAGATCAGATCAGCAATTAAGTTTATTGGAGAAAAGGATTGCGTGGAAGAATCTAAATGGCAAGGAAGATGGCTCACTTGTGGTCTCACAAGTTCAGCTCTTATGTGGAGTGGTAGAAACAGCATTTTGTTGTCTCCCAGATAGATAGATTTACTAGAGACAGATTTTCAAGGTGTCTTTTTTTGTAATGAAATAGAAGTGCACATTTTGCGTACTGAATATTTTCTTTGCCGCTTCTTGGAGTTATCTTCAGGACCATATCTGAAGGATTGCAGTGCTTGTTTATCTACCTTTAAATAGCAAGATGTTTTTTTCTGTGGACTTGCATTTGATTCAGACTCAGAATAAGGCCTTTTTTAAGTATCAGGACTTCAGGGCTCTTTCCCATGGCCCGTACTTCCCTGTGTTCTTCTGTGGTAACCACCGTCCACATCAAAATCCTCATATCAGTATCCTCTTTACCTTTGTGCAGTACAAAGCCCATTGGTCAGTCCACCTACTACACACTGTTCTCTGTGTGCTCCTGTGTGCCCAGTCCCTGTAGCAGTGGCTGGCAAAAGCCATTCCTTGTTTACTAGTTGTGGTAACATCAGAGACAGCCTAATCCAGGTATAGAGACACCCACATCAGCTCAGCTACTGCTCGCGTTCCTCAAACACAGCAGCATCCCACAACACTCCCAGGAGGATCTCTGGCTCCTCCATGGATTGCTGGTCATGTATGGAGCTGAACACAGGGCTAGCATCAAAACAGCTTCTGTGGTCAGTAGAGCATCAGGCGTCAGAGAAACTTCTCAGTGGCCAACGTGAAGACTGAGGAGTTGCTGGCTGCCATGTCTGTTTTTCTCTTGAAGGTATTCTTCTACCATGTCAGGAACAGAAATTAAGAACATTTAGTCCTTCATTAAATGAGTATAATGCATGGAGCAATAAAATTCAACCTTTTATAGAGAATATTCCTGTATCGATGATCAAGAGAAAGGGAAAGCCACCGGCACTTTCTTAGGTAAAAGTCTGCATTATCTCTAAGTTCTGTGGTGCACTAGTTTGATATTCTAGGACGATTTTATTGTGCAGAAGGTTGATAATAGCTGTGTTGCAGGTTCCTTTATCTACAGGCAAACATAGATCTGTTTAAACCTAAATACGCTAAGCACCATGCTATCAGACTTCGTGATTGTAGCAAGATACCAGTCAAGGAAAGAGGCTCCTTCCCATTTCTCAGTGCCCACTTAGACAAACACATTGACTGAAGAAGAGCAATGTATCCTTCCTTGCCATCTCTCTTGCTTTGGCATTCCAGCCCCAAAGAGGGCTGATTCCAGAATCTGATGTGGTGCAAACTCACCCCGCGGGGAGAGGATCAGTTCTTGCCTGAAGCAACTGGGGAAGGGACAGGGTCATGTGGCTGCGGTGAGCAGCCTGGCACTGACAGATAAACTGGAGCCTGGGCAGGGGCCATGCTTGGACCTGCCCCATGTGCTTGCTACTGAGTTCTCACCCTAATACACCTGCAGAAAGCTGGCCACTTCCATAGCCTCCACCTTTAGGGAGACTTGGGCCCAAACGGTAGCTCATGTCTTAGCGTGTGAGTCTGCTTGGGACAAAGGATGCCATTAATTCAAGCTATTACCTGAGGGGGATTGGCTTCTCTGTCCATTGAGCCCTGAAGTTTGGGTGCTTAGTGTATTCTTCAGCTATAAGTAGTCTGCGATTGTCAGCAGTAAAGTGACTTGGTGATAATGGTGACTGTTGTCTCCCGGGAACTTTCTTTATATTTGTCTGCAGATCTTTTCTCTGAAGAGCTGTAGAAAAAGGTGGAAAACCCATATTTAGGCTGTCTGTGTTCTGTGGTACCCATTTTAGAACTTGCATTTTGATGTGGTTCTTCTTAAAGTAAAGGAAAGTGGAAGTTTTATGACTCTGGGAACCTGAGAAGTCTTTGACAAAGAATTTGTTGTTTATTTTGGTGTTTACTACTCTGTTGAGGACACTCCAGAATCGTTTCTATGATAATGGCTGGAAAAAGGGTGAGAAAATCATAAATGCTCTATTGCAAAATTCAGTTGATTTATGGAATGAGTTTGCTTGTCGTTAAAAGGTTTGAATTACTGCAGTAAAAACCTACAAATACTTTGAGTGCAATACAGTACATAAGTTTTTGTGGTAAAACTTCAAAATATCAAAATGTGATTTGGAAACTAGGCCTAAACTAGGCATAGATAATTACTGGTGGATATTCCATAAAGGTTCGAATTATTTTACTTGTGGTAAAGAGAAAACTATTCTCTTTTACTATTAGTGTTTATTTTGAGTGATTAATATGTGATATCCTTTGTTTTATCAAAATACCAGCAGTTTGGTTTTTTTCCCAGTTATTATTTAAATAGCTAGTTATTATTTAAAAGGATCAGGGAAAGTACTAAGAGTTTCTTGTGTTTCCTCTATGCATGTAAAATCCCATTGAAGTAGTAGCTCTAGTATCTTTTATTTTTAGGTGTCTATATAAATATAAAAATTGTAAATATGAAAAGGGAATATAGAGAAGTACAAGGAAAGTGATAATAAACAGGTTACCTTAGGAGTATAAAATGTACAAAAATGTTAAAAATTTAGTAATGGGGTCTACCAGCCGAACTGCTACTTAGCAATCCTTGTGTATTGTATCCCTTTTGATACAATCATTTTATTAATAGGTTAAACTCTTTTCTCTATACAAAATTGTGAACAGTAGGAAGCAGGCTCCACACCTACAGAATTACAGTGGCACATCCTTCTCCAACTTTAGTTTCTGTATTCATTCCTGAGTTTCTAATCAAACTTGCTATGAGCTGATAGCCCTAGAGACTGAATTCCTGTGGGTGTTGAAACCATGAATGCCGCATGTGGCATTGCAGTAGCTGTGCCTGGGAGGGACAGTCTCATACCAGCCTCTTATCCCTGTCCCCAAGCTACTACACCTTGTCTCCCACCCTAATTACCTATGGAGTTAATATCCTGCAAGGTGAACTTTCTAAAATGGTGTAGATGCTCCTGTCAGCATGAGAAGGGGGATGTGCTTACAACACCAGGAGTGGGAGGCAGTTTTGGCTGATTCCTGCTTTTAGACTGGCGGAACTGTAATGGTAAATTATATTTACTTGAATAGTGACTACTGTACCTGTGCCTGCTTCTTAATAATGGAACTAGTTCCTTCTCCTGGCCAGTCTAGCTTTTGCATCCCTCTCTTTTCTGCTTCAGGGCATCACCAATTAACTTGTTGCTGTTGTTTCCCTGATAAATTTGGACTGCAGAATAATTTCACAGAGGTAGGTAGCTCTGTCATTTGTGACTTCGTAATTTTTCAGTCACTAACTTGCAGTTACCTAAACTAGATTTCAATCAATTGTCCATAGAAAGAAAATCCCTTGTCCTCTAACATCCTTCCTCCTGAATCATCCAATCCTTTGTCTATTGCATTAGCTAAAAGGAACGCTAGACATAGTGTTCAAACTTCACAGCAGCTCTATCAGCCAGATATTTTAAGTTCTTGTATGGTTTATATTTTTAAGAATGTAAATAGAAAGTTCAGTAGTATGACAAAGCCGGGCAAGACATCTGCTGACTGGCTTATCCTACTGAGAGCTGGAAACTGGGGGTGACAGTGGAGGGGGATTATGACCAATATTTCAGTTAGGTAGCAGTGAACAGGGGTGGAAAGCAAAGGATTCATGGCAAAGGGAATAAAAGAAGCCTCAGGAATGTAAAACAGGATGAAGAGACACCGTTATATATATTGTATACATACCTTAAGCGTATTTATAGAAATACATGCAGGAGGAAGTCAAGTGCTGCATTCAGTCACAAGTTACAACATCATAGCAATAGCAGCCTTGGTGTTAACAGCTCCCACAGTTGGAATGCTGTGATTGATGGATAGATTGATACAAGCTCTTGAGGAAGGGCCTGCAGGGAAGATAAGGAGTGGAAGTTGCTGTCTTTGTGAAGGAGCTCCTTATGGGTATGGAGCTCTTCTGTGGGGTGAGTGGGTGATGGTGTGCTTGGGAGTTTGTGGGTCAGGATCAGAAGAGAGGACTTGAAGGGTTATTGGGTGATGGTGGGAATCTTACAAACCACTGGTCAGGGTAAAAAAGTGTAGGAAGCCTTCTTCAAACAACTTGAGGAAGTTCATGAATTGGTGTTGGTTCGCATGGGAGACTTCTACTTCCTATTGTCTGCTGGTAGTGCAAAATAGTAGGATGCAAGGAGTCAGGATTTCTTGAGAGTGTTAGAAGTAACTTCTTGATTAACAGTGGACCAAATGGTGAAGTGTAGCTGGGTCTGTTATCCATTAACATGTAAGACCTGATTTGAGCTCAAAATCCTGATAAGACTGGGGAAAGAGAGTGGCAGAGTACAGACCCTGGACTTCAGGAGAGCCAATTTCAGTTTGTGAGGTTTCAGAAACTATTAGGTGGGGTCCCATGGGGGGCAACTTTTAAAGGCAGAGGAACTCAGGAAAACTGACAGGTCTTTGAGGTCAACGTCTTCCAAGCACAAGAATGGGACTCACCAACACTTAGGGAAACAAGCAGACATATGAGGAGTTTGGCTTGGCTTATGAGGGACCTCTTGGCTGGGCTCCAGTGCAAAAAAGGCAGTATATCAAAAGCAGAAGTGTGAGTTGGCTACAAAGGAGGAATTTATAGACATTGCCCAGGCATGCAGGGACAGTGCTTGGAAATTCAAAGCTCAGCTGGAGATGGGATTTGCAAGGGATATCAAAGTCAACAGAAGAGTTTCTCTTGTTTCATTAGTGGTAAATGGCTGAACAAGGGAAATGTGGACCCATCGCTGAATGGGGCAGGAAATTTAGTGACAGCAGACTGAAGTATTGAGTGACACTTTTGCCTCTCTCTTCAACAACAAGGTCTCTCTGGCCTCTGCCAGGTGCTAGAGTGTCCCTTGATATGGAACTTCTTATAAGGGGAAAGATAGAACCTGTTCAAGTCCAGAGTTCAGGAGCACAGACTGTCTTCTTTGCAGGAACTACTGAGAAGCCTGGCAATTCCTTACGTATTTATGTTCTATATTTTGCTAATTATAGTCACATTCAAAACTGAGGGATGGTGTAGTTTTTCTATTCACAGCAGACAGCAGAGCTTGCTAAAACAAGCAGCTGAATGAATCACATCTGAGAAACAGTGGCTTCATAGTTTGCTCTCAGCTGAGAGCACTATATAAGATCACTGGTATACAGAGCCGCCTGAGAGATTCAGCTCTCTAATGTTTAGGAAGGGAGATTTTGGGGTGCTCTTCAAGTCACTGATCTGAAGAGAAATTTGAGGGTTGTTTTGTAAATACTCTGAGATCACTCTAGTGACAGTATCACGTGCCTCCAGGGGAATGCTTTGCTGATAAAGAGCTTAATTAGGTGATTGGAGCCTTAGCAGAAAAGTTTCACACATGAAAAAATAGAGGGGCCCTTCTGAGAGACATGCTATACAGTCTTTATCCTGGGTACTTTCTATGCTTTCAGAAATTTGCCAATGCATACAGATTGAGAGACTCATGTGGTTTTTCAGTAGTCAGTGATGGAGTGAGAAATCATGATTTGTGTATGGCCAAAATGTGGAAATGTTAGATGGATTGTTATTAGACTGATCAAAAGAATGCAACAGATCTTGCTTTTATTTATAATTGTTAAGTTGCTGAGTTTTAGTTTTATTTTGAAACACTTTGAAAGACTAATTTATATTCCCTTGAATTCTTAAGCAGTACATGGCTCAGCACAGAAGTCTGCCAAAGGTATTGTTTTGCAGGAATTCTTCTATAATTGGGTGATCTTTATACTAACATTTTTTTCTGATCTCTAGCTATCTATCTCTAGCTCTCTTCTGTCTTTGTAACTTTAAAGAGTCTCAACTTGTGTGTGGAATAAATTAAACTTCATACAATATCCATTTATCAATTTGTTTGTTTTGATACTGACTCCCTTGAACAATTTTGTAGAGCAGAACATACAGAATTATCTTTCTTACTGCATTTCTGGATATTATTTATCAATGCCTTTAATGTGTGGGTCAATTTAGTTTTTTTTAGTCAGAAGGTTACCTAGATAGAGTTCTCACCACAGTTCTTCCTTCAGAAGTTTGCAGAGTAGCTTTCTGCATATGCTCACAGTAACGTATTGTTGTATGTTTTCAGAATGAGGTTTATTCCATGCGTATTACTGAGATGGAACATGTTGAAAGTAGTCTAAGCTACCTGACAGCAGGTTTGGCAGTCCATTCCCTCATAACTGGAATTGGGTTTAGTCAGCTTTCCAATGGAGGCAAAGCTTATTCAGTCTGCCTACTTTTTTTTTTTAACATTAACCAAATTCAGAACAATTCAGAGAAGGGTAGAATTCTTCTACAGATTTTGTAAGTTGAGGCTGTGAGGTAGTGAAGAGGGAAGTTCAGCTAGAGAAAAATGGCAGCATAAGCTTCCTGTCGTCTTAGTCATAAGAAAATCTTTGCTGTGACAGCCTTTGTAAATACCCCAGCTGTGAAACAAGCTTTAGTCACACCTTTGAGAGGATTGCACATGAAACTTACAGTGTCTCATATTTTAAAATACATTCACAAGATACAGATTGATATTTATTAATTCAGATGCAGGGAAACTGCTGCAAATAACTTGCTGCAATGGTCTACATTATAGTAATATTCATATAGTGCTTCCCATCTGGAAGCTTTACAGACTTAAATTCTATCAGCATTATTACCTGAATATGTAAGATTTCTTTCTTGGTATTCCTGGGCAAATCGAAACAGAGAAATTAACTGAAAAACACAAGATTACACGGGACCTGTGTTAGATCTGGAAATGAAGCCCTGTCTTCTATCTCTTTAATGGAAGAACCTTTTTTCCTTCACCTTCTTGGTAGCCAAGTGGCAGATGTTATAAATCATAACTCAACCAGTTATCATATATAGAGATTTTTAATTGGCAGTAAGTAGCAATTTTAATATGGAAATATCACAAGATTATTTTGAATTCCACGGCATGCATATTTGTTGCTAGTAATGTCTTAAATGAGGAGAAAATTACTTAGCTATAGTTCTTCTTTGAAGGCAGATGTTTGAAAAAAATAACCTCACCCCACCCTTTGTCTGTGTGCCATCTGAACCAAAGCTAGGTGGTTATTTTGATTTTTTTTTCTATAGCTCATAGGCAGGAAAATGTGGCAGAGCAATGTATACTTTCCTGGGATGAGTATTTGACTGAGAGCATTTCTGATTCTCTAGGAATCAGAAGTTGGAGTCTATCACTTTTTTGAAATACAAAAGTCATCAGGGTTTGTAGTAAATTAAGCAAAGTCTTAGTGTGTCCATAGTGAATCTTTAACAAATTTGTCATAAAAGCGAAGATGAAAATATTTTCCAAGGGAATGTGTAATTAAAAATGTTGATTGTTTTTACTCATTTGTCTGTTATTTATTTAAGCAGTAAGGGAGAGGACAGGTAGAACTGAGTGTTACAGGGAGCTGCAGACTTCAGTGGCAAGTGAAATTACTGAGATAATTGGAATTACTGTTTTAATTAAGTTTGAAAGTTAATGGTTACTATAGATAGCTTGGAATTTTATTTAAAAAGATAGAAAAATAGTATTGGTAATGAATATGTGTGTATGTTGCTGTGCCTACTTTTTTTATGTAAAACCTCTCTGTTTTGTTGCAAATAATTTTTCCTGAGCTCTGCAGTTTGAGCTAAAGCACTTCTAAACTTAATTCACCCTGAAGGTGAATTTTGGAATTCCCTGCAGAAATGGTTCTACCCTCTCTAAGAATGAGAAAATGCAAACAAACAAACAAACAAACAAACAAAAAACCAAACAAAAAAAACAATCCTGTTTTTCCATGTTAAAAATTCTCTTGAAGAGGATGTTGGGAATGGGTGGAGGACAGACACCTTACAGCCGACTGCCTCTGTACAGTGACTGCACAAAGAAAGCAAGGGCAGAGGGGAGTGAATTTGCAATAAAAGCCCAGCAAAGAGCCAGAGGGAATGAAGGGACAAGATAGGAGAGAAGGAATCAGAAGCAGAGGAACTGATACTTCCCAGAGAGTGGGAGTGAAATTGAGAGTGACTGGTATGAGTTGGAACCAAGGGGAGACTGGAGAATGGGGAATGAAGGGATGGGATTGGGAGGAGGGATGGGATGTGGCTGAGAGGGCTAAAAGGACGAGATCAACCATGTTTAACTGGGCAAACAGTGCATGGGAATCTGGAACTGGAACAGAGAGCCTGAGATGGGGAAGACACAGCCATGAGGAGACATCAGATTGTAGAGACGGAGGAAGAAGAGAGCAGCTGGGGAGATGGGGGAGGTGAGAGACAGAGAAATTCCCTCCTAGGAGCAGAATGCAGTGCAGAAGACCTGATTTCTGTCCTACATCCCTCCTTTGTAGCACATCTTTTCAGCACAGAGTATGCCTTACTTTACCTTAGTGCTTGGATTAGGTGACAGAAAGTGTTAAATGTTATCAGGTGAGGAGAACAGCAAGTGACTTGTGCATGCTGTTAAGGTAACTAGGTCAACAGTTGGTTCATTTGGCATCAGATTAATCATACGTCCTCTATATTACCTTGCTTCTGAAAGCCTGAGTCCAGTCAGGTAGTGCAGCACAGTGGAAAGCATATAGATGTACAAAGAAATACCCCTGACAGATTATTATTCTATCAATTATTACTTATAATGCGGTACCAGGTAACTTGCTAATGCACTTCTCCAATCCAGCAGACAGTGTATAAGATAGTAATAAAGTCTATCTTAGCATCTCCCAAGGGAGGGTATCAGACAAATCTGGGGGCTTTTGACAGAGTTCTCAAATGAATGAAGAAACAAACCGTGAATTTGGGTATTAGGGAATATGTGAGTGTCACTCAGCACACATTCATGCACAATAGTTTTATGAGCAATGCGTTAAAAATTGGCACGAGGCACTGTAAATATTTAAGTATCCTTACTGATGGTCTCTTACCACATCGGGTTGAACTAAGCAGCTGTGCTTGGTTGAGCTAAGAAGGGATGGACTCTAGGGTTTATTTTATATTCTCATTAGGGATTTGAAAGAAGGTACATAGCGTGTAGTGACATTTGCGTTCATTCTTACATTGAAGTGTGCAAGTATTAGCAAACAAAAAAGAGAAAAAATAATAATCAAATGAAATAAGGAATTACTTAGAGTACAAATCTGAAAATGTAGTTACCATGTGATTCTGTAAATGTCTTTCAAGATAGAATTTATTTTGGAAACGCAAAACAATAAGACTGGCTGTATTCTTAAGCTGTCGTGTAAGGGCCAGCTCTTCACTGGAAAGGGGCAAACAGGACTTCTCCCTGCAGCTGGAGTGACAGAAGGTCCATGCATAGCTGCTTCTGGGCCAATTCTCAGCTCTCTTTTGCCCAAAGTGGAAATTCTGGGGGTCTGTGCGTTACAACAAAGCTCTGAGAATGGCATTTAAAGGTAAGGGTTTTTCATTTATTTGAGGACAAACAGTAGTCCATCAAGGAGAAACATGGAAGCATCACACTACTAGTTAGATATTTTTTTTAATTTATCATGTGCTTATGCTATTAATAGATACTTAGAAGTGCCTTCTTCCTAATATTACTAACATTCTTTTTAGATCACCACAAAGTCTGTTATTAATTTCTGCAGTAATTTTCTTGTTACAAAAAGGAACCTATTCCTGCAAAGTAATGAGATAGTTTCTTCAAATTTGCTGCCACTGATTTTAATCAAGCATTTTTCTCAATTAACTACAAGGAGGTATATAATACTTCACAGATCCTCTTGCAGTTACCACATTTACATACCAAATTTCAACCTTATTGTAAATTCTCCTAAAGCCTGCTGAACTGAGATATCGTGCATTTTAAACATTACATTTGTATTATTATGCTATCCTTGGGGCATGACTTTTTGTTATAAAGTTTTCAGATTTATAATATAAAATCCAGAAAAGATATTTCAAGTAGATATAGCTTCCATTTATTAGATTGGATGTGTTTTATCTACTTTATAGAAGCAGAGTGTGAAACATTTCACTGAGAGGTTCAAATCTATAAATTATTGTTATGTGTGTGTTTCTAACAATAAATAATGTCTTTCTAATTAATACAGAAAATGGTCTTCAGGCATTAAACTTCTTTTGACACAAGTGTCAGTGTGATCAATGACAATCTTTTTCAATCTCTTTTTTCTGTTTTGAGTCATACAATCATGTGCATTGTGGATTCAAATTATAGCTATGCTTTTCCATAACCTGTAGAAGAACTGGCATGGTGATAAATATCTGCTTTGATAATTTAAGTAAGATATACTGAGCAGCATTTTCAGAAAGCTGAGCATTGTCTTAAGGCTTTTTCAGTGAAGACTAGAGAGTATTTAACTGTTTACATTGGTAGAATTGGAGTTAGACTGATTTCATGTGAGTTTTTTAAAAACATACCAACTGTATTTTGAAATTACCATATTAGTTATTCCACATAAAATTTTAGGCTATCCTTTTTTCAGGAAAAGAAAGTTATCCTTGATTTCTTTTTCCAGACTCACAAAATCCAAATGCATTTTAAAGTGTTTTTAAAAAACAACACATAATACAATTTTTATCAGTCCTTGTGCCCAATGTCTGCAGTTTCATCTACTGTAACTCACTTCTCACGTCATCTTTTTTATAATACTGAATAAAAGATTACTCTATAGATTGCAACATTTCAGGATGCTTATCCAGCTTTATCTTTAGGGATATATTTTAAATTAATTCATTAATTGTGTTACCTTTATGATAGACACCTGCCATGGAACCGCTCATTTGGTTGGATCCCTGTGCTCTTCTGTTGGTGGCCTTCTTCTCTGAGTAGCTAAGGTGGCCAAGGGCATACAGATTTTAGTACATAAATCAAGTATTATGAGCCAGTGTGTGTAAGTCACAGACATGCCTGAGATTTGTCTAAATATATTAACAAGGTAATCGTGCTTCTTTAAACAGTGACTTTTCTCATTTGTCCTTCCACTTCCTTGGGAGGGTTTAATTTTCTGTCATGTGTTTAACTCAAGTGTTCATCTACCCAACATGTAAAATCTACTGATGTGGACCCATGCACAGAGTGTGAAGTCCCAGGGTTTTCACTGTGCCTCCACCAAAGGAGCCAGTGGCCTGGGCCTGGCTGCAGGAGACAGCATCCATCTATCTGGTTCTTGTTAAGTGCCTAGAATTTGTGAGGGTCGTATTTAACATACCCTGGGGTCTCCAAAATGATCTGATTAACTATAATCCTTTCACATTTTCATTTATCTTGTTAAAAGATGTTAACAACGTCAATAACCAGCAACAAGTATTACTGTTACAAGTGCAGCATTTATTATTGTTTAGAATGTAGTAGAAGAAAATCAGTGTTCAGTGGACATTCATTTTATTGGTCATTACCCTGGCATCTTTTTAGAAAGACTGATTTATTTTGGTTTAATAGCTTGGTCCTGATTGGTCTGGACTGGGTACACTTGATAGAATTTAAAAGTTCCTGTGTTTTTTGTGCAGCTTTTACTTAGTGGCATTTAGTATCATAAGGGTAGTCTGTGCCAAACCAAGGATGTCTTTTACTGGGGATTCCTGCTTTTGAGAGTGATTCTTGTCCTATCTATTGCTCTGCAATAAACGATAAACTAGGATTAAAAAAGAAGCCTAGGATGAGGATAAATATATGTTACTTAACATGACACGGACTCAGGCAGAAAATAAGTAGAAATATCTGAAGGGTCTGATTTGGGGGAATTTGTGAAGCCTATCTAACACACAGTGACAAGAATAAGAGGTAATGCCAATATGGGCCTTTCCTTGCCCAGATACATTTACTTTCAATGTTACTTTTTATTATAATTAAGAGATGAGATTGTTTTTATTAGTTCCTGTTCATTGGTTAACTAAGTAGCAACAGCTGAGCTAGAGCTATGCTTGCTGTGACATTTCATCTCTAATTTAAAGCACATTGAATTCCTTCTTCAGATTTGTCAGACCTTGAACAAGCAGGATATGGGTAAACCTTACCATTCTGACTGGTAACCAGAAAAGAAGAGTGCTCCCCTAGAAGATGGGAGATGGGAGTTCAAAACCTTGAGGTTCAGTTAAGGATTTAACCCAAAAATTACCACATTCTAGGTGAGTTTTTTAGCTGTTAAGCTGCTACATAAAAAGCAGTTGAAAAGGACAGGAGCTGCTTCTCTGCTCTGCTTTGAACATTTGAGGTGGCCCAACAATGTGAGGTCCCTGTGGGGATGTAGCTAAGGCAGTGCTGGGCCCAGGTTGGCTGTTGTGGATCATGATCCTGTTGTGAGCTGCTGGCTGATTCACCCAATCACTGGGTCATTTTTATGGTGTCTGTTCCATAGGCTGGGTTTGATTATCCGGATTCTCAGTTGATGAGCCCTGAGTGAAAGTGTCCTCAAAATACAATGTCCCCACAAAGACGAGGGTTGGCTGAGAACATGAGGAAAATTTCTGTGTATGTATGGAAAGAAATGGCAATGCTGGTATTTAAATTCTAGATATTTTAACAGCTTTATGTACCATTTCAGGTGCCTGAAGTTCCTGCTTCATATAGTTCTGTACATGCTTTTTTACTGACAAAGACATTCATTATCATTGGGTTGCCATGGAGTACCGATCACATGGATCTGGGAATAATAACCCATTATGCTAATATAGCTTGTCATTGTGTTTGATACACAGTGATGTACCATAACAACATCTGATGCTTGTAACTAATGCAATTTTTAGTAAGATCACAGTTTATGGAACAGCGTTGACAAACATTGCCTACCCTCTTCACTTTGAATTCTCTGTTTGATTCCATACCTATTAACAAAACCATTTGTACATTTTTAGGTAGGTATTTTTCTTGTTTCAATTTCTTTCTACAGTGAAAATTGGGGGGTTCTAACAGAATAATTCTAACTTATTTGCTTAATGCTAGAAGTATGTAGTTTTCTTCTGAGCTCTGCTGCCCCTCTTGAGGCTCAACTTAGTGTTATAAAGTTCTCTTTGGGATAGAGGCAGGACAATTGACTGCATTTGGTGAATTTCTTAGATGCCACAGGGAAAGAATGAAAAGAATTATGTCCAATAGTTGGAATACAAAATTCTGTAATGCATGACCACGTCCTTTCTTGTACAATATACAATTTTCTTACACAATTTTATTACATACTGTGCTACTATACAAAGAAGACTTGAATTTTTGTATTTCTTCAGCTTGGTTCTGTAGCAGAAGACCAGGCATTTGTTGGTGATCTGTAACATGCACTTTAGCCTTTTCCAGATTCTCAGGTTAGTCTACCGTCGTGTGCCTCTGAATATATTTTCATTGTAAGCAAGGTCAAGTAACATGGGAAGAATTCAGAGATGGTGCTTGCTGCTGTAGGGTTAAAAATGCATGTGGCCAAAGCTCAACTGGAGTTAAAGCTGACCAGAAATGTGGGGGACAATAAAAAGAGTTTTTTTAAATACATTAATGGCAAAAGGCAGTATAGAAATATCATTGGCCTGTTACAGGATGAGGATTATCACCTTAGAGAGACAGAGACAAGGCAGAGGTGTTTAAATGCCTTCTTTGCCTCTGTCTTCAAGACGGGTAGCAGACCAAGGGGAACTCAGTGCCCTGAGCTGGGGGACCATGACTGCAAGAATGATCAACTCCTGTCAACCCTGAAATTGAGTGGGGTCTGCTGCTCCAGCTGAATCCCTGCAGATCTAGGGGGCCTGATGTGATTCATCCTAGAATCTTCAGAGAGCTGATGTCATTGCAAAACCTCTCTGGGTGATTTTTGAGTGGTCTTGGGAACCCAGAGAGGTCCCAGTTGACTGGAAGCTGGCGAACATTGTTCTGATTTTCAAGAAGGGCAAGAAGGAGAACCCTGGAAACTATAGGCCTGTAGGTCTCACTTCAGTGCCTGGTGAAGTTATGGAGATTATTCTGGGAGGTATTGAAAAAAAGCTGAATGATAATGCTGTCCTTCATCCAGGACCACTTCATGAGAGGAAAGTCCTGCTTATGAAACCTGATTTCCTTTATGACAAGGTAACCCACTTAGTTGCTCAAGGAGGGAAGCCAGTTGATGAAATCTTTTTGGATTTCAGTAAAGCTTTCAATACTGTCTCTCACAGGATCCTTCTGGACAAAATGTCCAGCACACAACTGGATAAACACATGATGTGGTGGGTGAGCAATTGGCTCACAGGTTGAGCGCAGAGGGTAATAGTGAATGGGGTAACATCAGACTGGTGACCTGTCACTAGTGGGGCTCCATCTTGGGCCCTGTGCTTTGCAGCATCTTCATAAATGATTTGGACATGAGACTAGAAGAGATACTAAGCAAGTATGACTCTTGGGGATGGTCCTGTACAGGGGCAGGAGTTGGGCTCTGATCCCTGTGGGTCCCTTCTAACTCAGCATATTCTGTGATTCTGCAAATAACATTTCAGTCAGGGTTCTTCTGTGCTCCTCAGACAGTCACTCAGACGGTGGAATATGACTTCCCTGGAGCACATCACTGCACCTTCAGAGAGCTTCATTTTCCTGTGTAAGCATTCTCTTAAGGCAAACCACTGGTTTGTATGGGTATCACTTTTACTTATAAGTAATATTTATATATTATTCCAGCAATGTACTCTTTCTTTAAAATATGAAAACCGAATCATCCCAATAAGTTGCCTTTACTTTCATGTTCTCTTGAGGTATATTCTGCAAAACAACCCTTACAATCGGCTTCTGTTTTGGCAAACTATGCTTGACAAACAAACCATCAGAGCAGGTGATTATTACATGTATCACAAAGATACTCTGATCACACAGTTTATATTTTTACCTGGATGTACAAACAGAAATCAAGTACTGATAGGCATTCAGATTTCTGCTTCTTAATAATATTAGGACTAGAGAAAGAAGAATCCTTCTTTAAACATCTGTATCATACTTTTACCAATGACAGATTGTTCTCGGCACTATGTTTTCTACTAATATATTCAACAAGTCATAAATTATACAAGCAGAAAAAACATTGTGTCATCCAATCTGTGCTTCTCATAGAAGAGGCTTTATGGCTTCTCTGAATTAATTTCTGTTCAAGACAAAGCATGTCTTAAAAAAATGTTAATTTAAAATTTCCAATAATGGAAGAATCAGCACCAGACTTAATAGCATTCTGTTGGTTAATTTCCCTCCCTTTGTGCTTAACTTCTTTAATGCATTTGTCTAGTTTAAAATTCCAGGCGTAGAATGTTACTGAATGAAAAGCTGTCTCTTAGCAAATTCTATTCCTAATATTCATCCTTAAAGGCCATGGAAGTTATCTCACCTAACTTTCAGGCATTCTTAATGTTTATATTACATCTGACATAGGCAAGCCTGGCTTTCCTGATAGCCAGTGAAGAGAAATTTCAGGGTACAATTCAGATGGGCTTCTTGAGATGTTTTTATTGTAATGAACCACACCTTGGAAGTGCCTGAGTGCTTGTGTTGTTTAAAAAAGGTGTTTTGGATTAAGTGGCTCCATGTAAATATGTTTCAAAAATAGGTACCCTTGTAGGTGCAATAAGTACAAATTCCTGCCATTAGAGGATACGACTGTGTAACTTTTTCATGGTCAAACTAACCTAATCTTTCAGACAATGTAGTCTTTCTTTAAAATATGGAAACTGAAGGCAGTCATTAGTTATAGTTATCTTTCCTGAATGTCCTCTAGTTCATCAGCATCTTTTCTCCAGTTGCAGACATCAGAGCAGGACTGAGCCTCCAGCAGTGGTTGCAGAGACACTGGCAGTGAAGCAGTAGAGCTTTCCTGCTTTTGCTTTTGTTTATACTGCTTGAAAAGGCTCTCCATAGCTCTTCAGGTCACAAGAATAGCAGCCTGTTTTCAACGCATTAGTCATCCTGGTCTCAGGCCTTTTTTCATAATCAGTGTTTCCCAGGAATAGAAAGCCTTATTCTGTCTGTGTGGCCTTGTCTCTGTCTATGCAATTCTCCATAGGTTAGAATTAATATCTTGTGTATCATTTGCTTGCATTTAATTCTCAAAATGCTATTCAGACAGAGAAGAAGGACTTCTGCTGTTTTTTCTATCTCTTAATTTGTGTTTTGCCTGTAAACTTTATAGAAAAATTTTTCTTTTTGTTTAATCTTATTAGCAGTAAGGATAAATAGTACAGGACCAAGAACTAGTCTTCGTGCCTCCACTAGAAGTACATTCATTAGGATTCTCTGTCAATCCATAATGAGAAGGACCTGTAACCTACCTTTTAATCTTTTTTTGTTGCAAACATTGATTTTTTGGTTCTCATTTTACAGTTTGGTAAGATGCTAATCCAATTGCCAAGCAGAAATATAAGACTACACTTTCACCTTGTTAGCCAAATTTATAATCTCGTAAAAAGATACAGTTAATTTAGTAAAATCTGCTTTCCATAAACCTATGCTTATGGCACTGTATTATTATACTTTGGTTCTTTATTAGTCAAATGCAGCCATTCTTGAATGATTATCAGGCCAACTGTGCTGTGGTTGCCTGGATTGCCCTTGCTGACACTTGAGAAAATCTGATACAACATTATCCCAGCCCTCAGGAATACTGAATTTCCCTTTGAATATCCTAAAAGAGGAGTCTTTTTGTTATTTTCGGATGTAATTAGGTTCTTTGGATTTTTTTAATTAGTTACTCTGTTTTCTCAGGGTTTAAGCTGTTTATTTGAAAAATCCAATGTTAACCCTAGGATTCTTTCTTTATTTTTATAATTATGCTGAGTTCATCTCTATAGGTGCCTGTTCCTCTCCAAATTTAATAACATATTTCTGGCAGTCACTTATTCCAAAACATTTAGACATTTTAATATATGGAAGAAGTTTTCTGTCATGGCCCACTGACCAGCATGAGAGTAATGTCCTGTCTGTGTTGTGTTAGGTATTTGCAACCGTCTCATCATGCAGAAGGTCCCTTGGATAACAGCTAAATTCCATGAACTCTGCTTATCTGTTCAAGTGAAAGTTTTTCAGTGGGCAGCTGTACTCGAGCCAAACTTTCAAAAACCTTTGCTGAGCTCATGTGGATGGTAAAAGTCATTGTCCTGTGTTTCAGAGTCAGCACAAGGAGTATTTATGTCCTGGAGTCTCAGTCAAGTAAAGCAGCAAACATTTACGTTTGCATTTAGGTTTGTGGCTAAGAAACAAATGAACCCACTTCCAAAGAAGAATTGTTAATATAATGTAATAAAGGGTTATTAGATTGTACTGTATCATAATGGTCTGTGGCTAATAAAAGATGGCTAAACAAAGAGGCCAAATAGCATTTAATATAGAAGGTAGACAATGTTATGAGTGTGCTGCTGCAGCCAGTATTAAGTAACAACAATAATGATTTAATCAGACATAGAGGAGGGGATTAACACTGATAATTATTAATCCAGATTTTGGCTGCAAAATTTTTTCTCTCATTTTTCTTGTTATAGATGTTATTTTGTATGCTCCACTGTAGAGGAAACATGAATGAATGTCTGCCTCATGTTAGTCTTTATTCACAGAAATCTCTCTTGTGGTTTCATCACAGAAAGCTTCACAAAATTTTGGTAAAAGTCATCTTGGTTTGTGAAGGTTTAGCTTGCCAGTTCACAGATCCAGCTTGTGGCTTGGTTTATTCCTGGTGTTGTGCCATTTTTCACCCACACAAGCAAGGGTAACAATTCTAGCCAGCAACAGCTGAAATGCACCACAATGCAGTTTAGTGCATATGAGGTGCTTTTGAAGAGTCTACAGATTTAAGAGTGAAAGTTATCGCTCATAACCTTGGATGTATATCTTTGTTGTCAGTTCTCCTTCAGTAAACTGCCTATTACTGATGAGTAATAGGCACCTCTAGAGAGTGATTTTTTCTGTCTTAAACTAAGAATCTAAGAAGAGTTTGGTGGATCACCTAAAAATGTTGGTCTCCTTTCGTTTGCTCTACCTGGAGCCTGGATGGGTAGATTAAATTTGATATTTGGTCTGTACATGGCTAAATTTGTAACTTTTCCTAAAAGGCAACCATAGAGTAGATCAGGTGTATCAGAAGATGAGGTCAAGAAAACAACTACAGTTTTAAAGATTTTTTTGGTACAACACATTGAAACATAACTAGACATGACACCTTTATTATGGCATGAAATAAACAAAACTCTGGGAAATCAACTCTTAGACATTGAACTACGTTATGTCACTAGAACTGTTCAGACCATGCAATTTCAGAGGTAAATGAGCTACAGTCTGTTTCTTTTTGTGCATCAGTAGTAAAATATGCTTGTTTGCACACATGCATTACAACATGCTCAGGTTTTCATACACATGTGTACATTGCACAGAAGACATGTCATCCACAATTGGATATGCTGTTTTCATTCCAGTGAAAGACAGGAGTTTTTAACAGCATGAACCAACATGTCAGTGGTTTGCAAGAGCAAGTGTGAACAAACGAAAACTCAGGGATGATTCCAATTCTAACATTTGAGGTAGCTATTGAAATTGGAATAGGAAGATGCAAACACATAATGTATTTTTATAGTAAAAAATAAACAGTTTAAATGTATTTTTTTAAATTCCGTCTTATCCAGACTCTTGACAGTTTTATTGGAAAACATTTAAGGAGAAAAGGAAAAGTATATTGACTCAAAGAGAAAATGTATAGATGTCATGGCTTAAATCCAGCTGGCAACTAAGCACCACCCAGCCACTTGCTCACTCCCATGGGCAGGCAGGTGTTCAGCTGTCCCCAGGAAAACTAGGTCTCCATTCCACCTAACAGTGACTTTGGAAGACAGACAACATCTCTCTGAATGTACCCTCCTTCTTCCCCCAGCTTCATATTCTGAGCATGATACCACATGATATGGGATATCCCTTGGGTCACTTGGCGTCAGCTGTCCTGGCTGTGTCCCCTCCCAACTTCTTGTGCACCCCCAGCCCACTTGCTGGTGGGGTGAGAAGCAGAAAAGGCCTTGGTTCTGTGTAAGTGCTGCTCAGTAACATCTAAAACATCCCTGTGTTATCAACGCTGTTTTCAGCAAAAATCCAAAACATGGCCTCATATCAGCTGCTGTGGAGAAAATTAACTCTACCCCAACCAAAATCAGCACAATAGAGAAGGAAGATGCTGGTCACATCCTCCCTGCTTGCTAGTCAGTCCCTCTTCTGGAAGTAACTATTCCTTGTCCTTTAGACTCTTTTAGCCTTGTGCTTCCTCGGCACTTTTCCAAGTTCCCTAAAAATACTTCTGCTAACACCCATCAACCACAAAAGGACAAGAATACCTCCATCTCCCTGTCTCTGAAAGAAAAAGCAAATGCAACAAAACATCTGTCTAAAAATCGTATAGGAAGCTATTTTCTGATCCAACAAAACCAAACCGGAGGTTAGCCTTTGCCCATAGTACCTGAAAAAGTGTAAAAGAAGAGTATGAATGTCTTTGTTTAAAACAAAGTGGGTTTTAAGCTCTATTGGAAAAAAAAAAGTATTCTGGTGTATTTTAGAATAAACCTTTTCTCTGTTTTATTTTTTTTAAAAAAACCCAAAACCCATTTCTTCAGCTGAAATTGTCTTTTTACCCTTATTTGAAGTTTTTACTTTTGGAATAACTTGACAAGACACCAAAAAACCCCAACACTAAACAAAATACAACTAGCCTTTTGAAGTCATATAGAAAGGATACCAGGATTTTGAAAACTTTTGAAAATATATTGTTAATCTCAAGTCAGCCTTCAAAGAGGCAGCATGTCATTACCATATAATACACAGAAACTGAAAAGTATTTTTGTTTGATTTACATCCCATCAGAGGCAACACAGATATTTCCTTTAGTGAGAAGTCACCCCTAAATGAAGCGCTCAAATGTGAAAATTGTTTTAGATTTTCCACAAGATTTTCCATGTCATTTAGCTTTTTCAGTTTTTAATCTCATAATAAACCAAGCAAATTCTGAAATTGGTACCGCTAAAAATCTTTATGTTTATTAGATTCCTCCTTGTCTTTAGCACAGAAGTATATGTAAACAAGAAAATAATGATTTAGAGGAAAAGGAGCAGAAAAATAAATGGTAAATGAAGAGAATGGGCAGGAAGGAGAATTGCTTTCCTGCCTCACCCAGATGTCTTGCAAAGTTCTGAGATAAGAACCTAGGGAACGTTGTTAAGCTGCTCAACCCCTGACCAGCCACTTAGGAAAAAGAGAGAGGGAAAGTCTACATCTTACAGGATCATAGTTACTAGGAGTTTTGCCAAGTCAGTGAAAAGGCCGTTAGACAGTGGATGAACACATATGACAAGATTTCCTGTTTATTTGTTTGTTTTGGCAGTCATCATTCTTGAATCCCCTGCATATACAAGAGGAGAAAATGTGTTCCACTCACTGCTTTCCTCTACAGGCTCTCACATCAATTACCCCACTTTTGCACAGAGTTGCAGCGTGCCTCTGAGGATTACAGGTAGTGCCAGCAGCTGGGATGTGAGGGCCAGACGGTTGCTAGTGGTTAACAAAGGCAAACCAACGGTTTTAGCCTTTCCAAGGTACCAGGCTGAACAAGATCCTTGCCTTCAAAGCTAACAGGCACTTCACCACATCCATCTTAAATAAGACCTGTCAGTTTTTGTAAGGACTGTGCTAATGTTTCTCTAAACTTGGGCGAAGATACCTGTATTAAACTGATTATTTCCTATTGGGGTTCATCTCAGAAGATGGCTGCTTTGTAAGCATCGGAGTGGAATGAACATTTGAACTCCTTGTAGACGTGCAGAGGAACATACTATACAAATGGTATTTTAGCATCCATAAGGCCTACTGAGTGGCCGTATGCTTATTTTTAGGATTTTGTTTCTATCCTGCAGAGGATCGGATCTGATTGGGAAGAAATGACCACATCTGGGACTTGTTCTTAGGCAAATTGTTGCCCACCCCTGGATTCGCGGGAGGGCTGAATGGTTTTACTCCAAGAGTTAGTTAGCATTATGTCCTGAAGTGTTCAGTCTCACTGAGGATACCACGTGATCTGTTTTAGGCTTGCTTTCTTATAACATTACTGGACATACTGAAAATTAATTGGAGAATAGCAAGCATGTGCACTTGCACACACACACACAAAGTTCGAGCCTCTTTTCTATTGGATAGAGTATTTGGGTTGGCCAAAGTTTATACTTTATTGGCAACTCTGCCACTTCTTAGTGGATGCACAAAGTAATTTGTCTCCTGGTTTTTGGCTTTGCTGTTCCTTAAAGTCACATAAAATCTGCACTCTTTTGCTATTGTATAAGAAATAGAAAGTTTGGACAAAGATTACCCAACCAAGTCTACAGGATTTGGAATTGTCTTCTGTACTTCCGCAGGTATTCTGAAAAGAGTGAAATAAATATATCTAAACCTGGCAACAGCATTTTTTCTCTAAGTCCTCAGACAGAAATAATTTAAAGTGTTAGTCTTATCTCAGTTAAATCAGTGACCAAGTCCTGGAGTACCTTTATCACTGAAAATATCTCCTTCCTTTCTCTTCCCCATACACAAATGACTCTCCTGAGGCATGTCTCTTTAAAGAACTTAAGGAATCTGAAATTTATAGATTAGCCTTTTCTCCCTTATAGTTTCAGCATAATCAAGTATTTAAGGGTATCCATTTAGAAGAGTTGAGGTAATCTCAACACTTCATTGGATGTCCTCCCAAATCTGTTATTCCCTTTGGACTTGTTTTTAGAAAATGAACTGCGCAAAACAGCTCCAGAATCTTGAACTTCGTTTGTACTTTTCTCCACTGACCTCACTGCCTCTTCCATTTTATGTTCTAGACTAGATAGTATTTCCTCTGGCATAGGGATTTCCAGACTTTTGTTTTGCATGTAATTGTCTGGATTTCATCTTTGTTGCATCTATCTAATTGGTCAACCAAGTAACTCTTCCCAAAGAATTTTGTATTTTTATTAAATAGGCTTTTGATAGTCAGGGTGAGTTGGGATAATTTTATGCCATGTTCTTGTGTCAAGACAGCTGCACAGAATACCAAGTGTCTTCTCCCAGTTGTTCCTTGAACAGTTTTAGACAGAGTCTTCAATGTCTGGAGTTTTAAAATACATGTTTACTGAGATTTCCAATTTTTGGAAACAACCTTATTCTACTAAGAGGGAAAATATGTTTGAGCTTTTTTTCATATAGACTCTCTCATATATTCTTATTGTCTGTATGTGCCTGTATCTATTGTCCATGTCAACATACCAACATACTGCTGTCACTGAGAGAATTTTTCACTCAGAGAATTCCCTCACCTTGAGGGAAATGAGCCTTCACAGAGAATCAATTTCATGCAGTATGAGTATTTGCCTGTGTGCTTTGTTTACTGCTTATTTTACATTTTTTTATTAAAATAGAGGTAGCTTTGCAGTAGTATGTTCAGTTGAGTGTAGTTTCAAAGCTGCACAGTTGATAATCTCTGCCTGGGACATGTATATGCAAAAGGTTATTACGGATCTCTCCATCCCTGGGCGAATGCATGCCAGCCTCACTATGGTTGGAAGTGTAAATGATTTCCAGCGTTAGAAAAGGAAATCTGTGTCTGCAGTGCTGTTGCTTATGGTAGATTTGTACAGCAGCTTTTATATGGACCTTAGAAATCGCTACAGGCCACGCAATCAGGCTTTCTTACATTCATTTTAGTAATAGTTTAAACTGTATTGGGGTAAGCATGCAGTTGAGAACAGATCACAGAATCAGAGAATCATTTAGGTTGGATGCCTAAGATCATTGAGTTCAATCTATGACCGAACACCATCAAGTCAACTAGACCATGGCACCAAGTGCCATGTCCAGTCGTTTCTGGTGACTCTACCACCTCCCTGGGCAGTCCATTCCAATGTTTAACAACCCTTTCTGTGAAGAAATTCCTCCTAACATCCAACCTGAACCTCTCCTGGCACACCTTCAGGCCGTGTCCTCTTGTCCTGTCGCTAGTTGCCTGGGAGACGAGGGTGACATTGCTACAGCCTCTTTTTACTTAGTTGTACAACAGGGAGAAGTATCTTAAAAGGGGCATATTTACTTCCTGGTGTCTCAACTCTTTTAATAAACAATGAAAAAAGAAGCAGTAAACAAAATATGTAGGCAAATATTTTTATGGCATGAAATTCATTCCATGTAAAGAGCCAACACCAATACCACCGTAATTTACACTTTGACTTTCCAAATAGTCTGAATGTGGGACTCAGATGTGCACCAAATTCTTCCTGGTCTTCATTTTTTACTATAAGTCCTCCTAAGAAAGAATCAGAAACACAAAAAAAGAGCAGACATTAGTAGCAAATTAATTATGAAAATAATGCTTACACTAAATTAGTGCTGTTATTGCATCTTACTAATATGCTGGAATAACATTTTCCTTAGGAATACTACAGTATATTTCACCAAGATAAAAATGCATCTGCTAGACTTTTATTTTCAGCAAAAGTTTCCTTTTTTATTTTCTGTTTATCAATCTCGAATTTATTGGAAATGTTCTTTTTCAAAGTTGAAAAGAACACCTTTTGTGGCACTTAACTATATCCTTGTAAATCAAATTCTTCATGCTTTCTTTAGTAATCTGTTCTCCTTTTAGTATTATAATTGCAGTTTTAAAACAAAGCAAATTTTCTCAAGAGTCATTGCAGCAGATATACATTTATCCTTAAGGATATGTGGTTTCTCATATCCTTGACTTGGGAAAAGAAGAGATACTAGGTTGGTTTTATTACAAGGAATTTTAACTGTATGTACTTTTGGCCAAAAGACTTTAGTTACAAAACAAAACCCATCCTGTGTTCTCTGTGCACTTTGCATTTCTATACTAATTGGTTTCAGCTTCAATTGTGTGATAATACGTGTGTTTGATGTGCATGGTTTGTTTATATCGGACTCCCTTATCCTGTCTCATGTTCTTGGAGTGCCTGAAGTAGTTTCACTAATCTGTCGGCATAGTATGTACTTGTGGATAAATATAGACATGGAGCCACTCTGTGAGTGGTCATCATCATATGCTGAAGCTAAAAATTACCCCTTTGGTTATGGAAAGGCTGAGCTGATCCGGAGGCCTGCTCTAGCTCACACATTTGTAGGTCTTCAGCATTTGTCTGTTGAAAAACAAACCAAGAAATGGAAAGAAATGTCTTTCTCACAAGTAGTGAGGAATTATAAAATAGGACTATGAAGCAACTAATTTATTTTTTTATTTTGGTTAGAAAAGGATTCTAACTTTTCTAACTAAAGGAGTGGAACATTTCAGGTATTCACACGCTCATGGATATTACAGTAGCATGTTGGAGAAAATCCAGCGTGATCGGCTTTATAAAGGGGCTCGGTAGGTATGAAAATACTGCAAATAGATGTTTGCATTTGTGTTATTTGTTTGTTCATTGTTGCTAAAGTGTAAATTTGACACAGTTTACAAAAAAAATTACAACCTCTGTTTCTCCTGCTTTTAAAGATACTGAAAATTCACTAACTGTGTATGGCTGAAGTTGTATCCAGTGTTGCACAGACTCCTGGCTTGTGCATTATGATTGTTTGGTTGTTTTGGTTCCTCTTACAGCTTTAAGAAAAATATTTGCAGTGCAGATCATAGCAGAGACTCTGTTACGATGATTTAACTTCATACTCATCCCCGTTATCAGATTTTGACCACGTGTGTACACTAAACCTACTGTACACTTTTACATCTGTTTCTTTGATCATGAAATGAGCAATACATGGAAAAATTCAGCAGAGATTTTATGTCAATAAGCCTTTCTGAGGCAATAGTATATGGTTGTGACAACAACTATGTGTGATACTGCGTTGCTACTTCGATATTTATTCCTTGGTTTTAATTTTTTAAAAACACATAACATTGAGAAAATAATATGATTATAGCCTGAACTAAATAAAAATAGTATGAAAATGAAAATTAAAAAATAAATGAAAATAGGAAAAGAGTATAATTTGAAATACAGCTTATTGCACATATAGTAGAAAAATAGGGAACATTGGAAACAAGAAAATGTGTTTCAGACAGAATTTCACCCCAAAATGGTACAGTTATCTGAGAGTTGATCAAGCATAGTAAATCTTTGTTAGAGATTTTCCTAGGATAGGAGCTTTTAATATGTATACAACTTTCTAAAATTGGTCTGTAGATTCCCAGCTATTGCAGAGTTCTCAGGCATCAGGTTTACCATGGTCTCCTGCATGTGCATCACCACTCATTCTCCTGGGAAATGAGTTACTTTTTTCTAGGTGAAGGGTTTAGCTTAGTTCAGTACTTGTATGATAAGTAGTACCCTACAATATGTAGATTTTCAAACTAAATGCTTCTGTGGTCTGTTCTGGTACCTCTCTTTGAATAACATTTATTATTTTGAAATCAGGTAGTAAAAACTAAATTTGTCAAGGAAATCAGTATCTTGAATCGAGTATAACTCATTCTTTCCACCCACCCCGTCCCACACATCTTCTGCATAAATCCATCCATGTGGTGATTTCTCATGTTAAAGATTATGCCTATTTAATGGGGCAGTGTTTCACTGGCATAGATGGCAAAACTGGGCACATCCTTTTTTTTGCTATTTTTAAGGCCCGCATTATAATGTGTCAACATAAAGGGGCCAATTAGGGATGACTTTAATGCAGCTGTTTCTTAAATTTTGAGTCCTTGATTTCCAGTTTTATGTCTCAGAGACAACTTTTTTTAAGTGAGTTCTATAGGGCTCTCAGTCTAGAAATAAAAACTATATTCTGTTAAAACTCATACATTATCAATATAGATGTCAGTGATAGTCTTGTCACTTATTTGCAATGCAAATATCAAGCATATGCAAATGCTTGAGATAATAGAACTGAAAAGATGCATTAGAAAGCCAAACCTGTATATAATAGTTCATGAGCAACTCGTGATCAACTCTAAACCTTCACACTGTTGGCAATGTTAGTTTTCACACTAAAGATGCTTAAATGGAGTTAACAGCTACAAAATGGTCTTTTAAAAATTTGACCTAAATCAATGTCTTATGTCAGTCATTTCTCTAGCTGCTGTAATTTGTGTAGCAATGATAGATGTTAACCCCCAGGATATGCTTTTTCTATAGTTGGGTGAAAGGCTGTACAGTCCTATATTTCAGAGAAGAGCTAGAATAAAAATTTTTGGTGCACTGGCAAATCTCACAGATAATTGCATTTCTCTATTACAGTATGCAAATAAGTGATTTTTCAATTAGATGTCTGGGAAAAAAAAAAAAATTTGATCAGCCTGTGTCACAAATCTAGCAAAATCGTTGTTAAAAGGCCTCCTACTAGCAATGATTATGCGGATTTAAATTCCAGTCTCAAAAACCTGGCTGAATGCCGCAGTGATTGAAGATAAGGGTGGCAGCTCCCAGGTAGGGTGTCTAAGGTTTCTTAAACTTAATTTCATAAGGATGTGAAGTGTACATGATCTCACACACTGCCTGCCTGCCTGCCTGCCTTCTTTCTCTGCATCCCTCCTGTGTGACCCTTCGTAGCAAATTTTGAACTTAGGGCTGGTTTAAACCAAAATTGCCTAAGGAGCAGAAGACAAGTTTGTGTTAGATTAGGGTTTAGATTCCTTCAAGAGGGAGTCTGGGATGGCTGCCTGGCCAGCGAGCGGCAGGCGGCCCAGCCTGGGTGTGTTGTGCTTGGCAGAGGCTGGCTGGCAAGCAGCCTGCCTGCCCAGCCCGGGCACAGCACTTGGGAGGGAGCCTGGGAACGGCTGGGATGTGGACAGGGGGGAGGACAGGGCTTTTACTGCACAAAGGACACAAATCCTTAAGAAAATTGGTTTCACTGCTCAGAAAAAAATTTTCCTGACTGAGCACTTTGCAATCAAACTGATTTCGTGGATATATGTGAGCCAGTCAAAACCATGCATTTGGCAAATATATTTGTAATTGTAAAAATATTGTCTGACTCCTTCCTAAAGCTATTTGTGGAGATATTTCCATTGCCTAGTAAATTCAATAGTCCATAAAAATTTGCATCTGATCCTTTACATCTCACTGTCTTTATGCTTAAATTTTAGGAGAGCCTAAGTGGTGACAGAAGAACAGTAGAATTTACACTCTGGTGGCTCTTTTTTCAGTACTTTGAAGTAGATTATTATTCAGAACAGCAGTGTATTTTTAGAACAAGTTTTGTGTAATATAAATGTATGACTTTTATACCCTTTATTTTTTGTGAAGAGTCATGATGCAAAGAAGATTCCATGATTATTCTTTTGCCCTCAAAAATCACGTGAAACTTTGCAGGAAACAAATCTAGCAGGAAACATCTGTCACAGTGGGAGAATTGGTGCTGCTGTGCTGAAGAGCGATGCCATACCTGGTCAATTGGGGGTTATTTTCAAAGAAAAATATGGATGTCTTACAATTGCAGAATAATAGCTACATGAGGAAAAGCATTTCTATCTTCAGTTATATGGTGAACTTCTAAATTGATTCTTCTGAAGTAAAATATGTTCTCTTTTCTCCAATGCATCTTTTTTATTTTTCAATGCATGATTTTGGAGTCTGATTTTGCCACATCTTGAATACTCTCAAATAATAGTCTTTTGGATGTTTGGGGTTTTTATTATTTTTTTCAGCCATGAAGTGTTAAAGTACTTAGGAAAGATCAATAATCTCATTTATTACAGTCAGATGTCATTAATAATTGACAATTATATTCAATAGTAGTTGCAGTTCTGTTCCTCAAAGAAAGGGCTGAAGGCATTAGATGTGAGGCAACAATCCTTGTAGTTCTTTCTCTCTTTTCAACTTGGATGCGACGGATAATGTAATGCAATGCTGTGGGGAAATGCTGTAATGGTATTAGTTCACAATATTTCCATGGATTGTGTTGGATTAAAACACCTCTGTCCCAGTCATCAGCAGTACTCACGGGCATTGTGACACTTGTATTGCATTCAGAATGGATAGTGGCTGGTCTTGCCAGTGCTACTTTTAAAGTCTCTGGCAAAGCTAACAGAGACGGTGCTTCCAGTACCTGCCTGAAGACTTTTATTGCCAATGAGAGCTGAGCCTGAGGATTTGGGGTTGGCAATTTTATATGTAAAATGGCCATATGTGAATTAACGAGATTTTGTTTTGTATTGCTTCAATTTATTTTTCCTTTAATTCCAAGAAAAACAGTAAGTAGAGCTCAGTCTAGTGAACAATATCTTGATACTGGGGAATTCACAGAATCACAGGATAATTTAGATTGGAAGGTATCCCTGGCAGATGATTAGTCCAGCCCCTGCTTGCTCGCGACCCAGAGAAGGTTCTCAGGGCCTTGACTAGTCAAGTTTTGGGTGTATCCAATAGTAGTGTTTTTGCTGTATCTGTGGACAACATGTATCAGTCTTCAATCACCCTCTAACACTGGAGTTTTTTCCATAGATCTAATAGAAATTTCCCACATTCAAACTAGGATCTGTTGCCTCTTGTCCTGTCACCGTGCTCAAAGAAGAGGCTGGTTCCTTGGCATATTTGCTATACTCCATTGGCATATTTGCTATATTCCATTAGGTAGCTGAAAACTGCAATAAGATCGCCCCTTAGCCTTCTCTTCCTTAAGGTTGAACCAGTCCAGCACTCTCAGCCTGTACTAATCTAGCAAGTGCATAAGCCCCTGGCCATCTCCATGGTCCTCAGTTGGCCTTGCTTCTAAATAGCAGGAATGTCATTCTTGTATGGGAGAGCACAAAACTGGGCACAATACACCAGGTGTGATCTCAAAAGTGCCAGATGTAACTGTAAGGTTCAGTACTTTCAGGAAAACTAACACATAATGAATATTTTTTGGCCATGGAAAACATTCCACGTCTGACTCTTTGTTTAAGATTTATACTGATGACATGAATATTGTTTTTTAAGGGGTCATTCTTGACTATCTCAGTATAAATGACAAGAGAATAAGGCCCTTTACAACTCATCATAGTCAAAAGACCAGACTTTTGACTTTTGCAAGATTTGGCTGGTTTGAGTAGCAATAAAAAATAAATTCTTTTTACTTGACAACTGAGTTACAGATCTGGCCTGCAAGCAAAGGTAAGAAATGAGGATGTTATTCAAATAGTAAAGTACCAGCAAGTCTTACTGTGGGGAAAAAAAAAAGAGGAATGAGTATGCACTGCATACCATTCCATTTTAATGCATAAAATTTCATCTTTTATTTCCTCTTCCAGTTAGATTATGTGTGTTTTACCTATGGTACCAAGGAACTTGTATTTATGTATTGTGTGTTTCTTTGATTAGCAACTAGTCTCCAATTTTATACTTCGGCAGTATAGCGGGCTATTGGGGGGCTCTGGAAAAGTTAAGACATGTTGCATGACCCAAAAGTAAACGTGTCTTTTCTACATTTCAGCTTCTCCAGTTGGTAACGGATATATCAAGCCACCTGTCCCACCTGTTTCTGGTACACAGAGAGAAAAAGGACCTCCAACCATGTTGCCCATCAATGTTGACCCAGACAGCAAACCAGGCGAATATGTCCTGAAGAGCTTGTTTGTTAACTTTACTACCCTGGCTGAACGCAAGATTCGCATCATCATGGCAGAACCTCTTGTGAGTGAAAAGAAACTATAAGTATATACGTACTGTGCTTTGAATTTATTTTAAAATCAGGCTTGCTTGCTGTGCAATGACGAATATTTTGCTTGTAATCTGCGTTGGAGTTTGATAATGTTTCCCAAACTGTAAGATATGCTGCTATGGTAATTAGAACGTTGTGGGAGAGGGCAGAGGTATGCAAGATATGCCAAAGGGGTGACATGAAAAGGAATTATTACTTAATTTCTGTTTGCAATATGGGCACATGTTAATGGGATTGAGAGACAGAAGGGGTGTCAGCCAGCATAGATTTCACAGCTGGGAGAGTGGTCAAAATAGGTTAGAAAATACTGAAATAGGATAAAAGCATTTCTAAACATCACGGGTTTTCAGCTAAAACACGACAATTAATAGCGTTGCTGGCTCTTATTTCAGTTCTGATAGTAGTAGATTTTATAATCTAACAAAGTGCTATAGCACCTGTTTTCCAGATATGAAAAGGCATGCAGCATATGAAAAAGGAGCTACATTACAAGTTCTTGCACAGAAAGAGAACCATTGTTATTTGTATTTTAGGCAGATTTGACATACAGGTATGTCTGTTGCAGTTTGTCTTATGTAACTGAACTTGTGGGAATTTGCTGTTTTAACTTAAGACTACATTTTATATACATTCCTGTTATTTTGATTAAGGAAGAATACTTCTATAACTTATATTTTAGTTCTGACGAGGTAAAACAAACAAACAAGCAAACAAGCAAACAAACCCAAAACCTAAAAAATAACCAGAAACCTTTAGTTCTGTGCTCTAAGGGAATTTTTATGAAACCTTATAATGTTTTTGTTACAAAGTCCAGTGTAGAATGTTTAGTTCAGTTCCCTACTTTCAGGTCTGGGTATTTTGAAGGACAAAATTAAGATCTTCTTGATTCTGATGGCATCTGTTTAGCTTTGATTTAGATTCAGAAGCATTTGATGCTTGGAAAGTTTTACCAGGCTTTCTTCTGAAACATTAGGTAGATACAAGATGACAGGACTATCTTACATAATTTGGAAATAACACAAAAAAAGCTAACAGTAAGGAATATTTTGGCAAAAAATCTATTTTTTGCTTCTTTGATGAGTCTCCTCCCAATCACAAAAAGTAGAATAAACTGACAGTCATAGTGTAGGTCCTTTAAAAAAATAAAATACCTGGAGCTATTTATTACCATCCGTTCTTCGTGTGCTGCACAGTGAATGTCTTTAAAATTTTAAAACAAAATGTATGAATTACTTGGCAAGATTAGAAAAATGACAAAAAGACCAGGACTGAGGGCATAGTTTCTTGCAGCATCTCTGTCACTCTTAAACACTAACCTCTACATTTTCATGTAAGATTTCAGGCATAGACATGAACTGGTGACCCTGATTTATTCCCATTTCACCTTGTGTTAAGATGATTTTGAGTTGCTGTATGGTAAGATGTTATTTTTGTCACTTTGAAAAACTATGAATATCTGAATGTTGATCTTATTCTAGAGGTTATTCAATGAAGTTTTATGCGGGAGATTCAACATAAAATGTAAAAATATGACAAAAGGCCGGAATGTCACCTTCTTCTGGTCATAATTTTCAGAACGTATTTTTTACGGGGCTCCGACCATGAGACACTAACAATAATTCAATTACATACTCACATCTCATTAATACTAGTAAGACTTACACGTCATGGCATGCTGCTCTTTGAGGGTGACTGTGACAAATGTGTAAGCAGGATTCTGTAGACATTCAGTCAAAATGATCTGAAATAATTAGGTTGTAATGAAAGAAGTGACAAGAGAAAATGGCAAAAATTATTCTAGAATACTGGATAAGAATTTAAGTCCAGCCTTTTTGTGAGATAGCTGTTGGATGTTTAGCAGCATTGTTCCCACATTTCTACTCTACTGATTAGAACTGTGACCAGGAAGTTCCAGGGATTTGGGAGATGAAGTTTATGAACTGATGATGCTAAGAGCTACCTTTTGGCCTTTTTTCACAATGGGTAGTCCAACAGCGAGCTCTTTGAAGTTTCTGTTCCAATTAAACTCAAATGTACTTCAAAGAAAGTCAAAATTGCAAAGTGCTCAACACTGGAATATTTCTAGTTTAAATTCTCTAAGTCATTACAACATATGACAGTTTAATTTTATAATGAGTGATGAATACTTAAGGTATCTTTTAGAGAAGCTAAAATGATCTGCTTATAATATCATTGTCTTTTCATTTCTTTTATCACAAAGTCTAGCTCACATTGAAGCTCTGAAGTTACTATGATTAAATTAAAGACTTACTGATATATTTTTTACCTAGATACTTCTATTTTGCCTTCTTGTCCTTTCTGATTATCATTACTGTTGTTTTTATTAATTTTCCTCTCAGTTTCTTTGGGTTCCATATACCTATGTGATATATCCATCTCGTTCTTTTGTGGTGTACACAGAACCTGACTGTAAATTACAGTGTTCCGACAACTGTCTTGGAAAACCATGCTTGTGTCCCAGCATGAGCTGCAGATGCTAGCAAGGCACTAGAAATTTTTGCTGTTTTCCAAGGCATTGGTGAAGGGCACAGCACCCACCTCCTCCTGCAGCCCCATGAAATCTCAGCTGGAATAACAAAATTCCAGTGGCAGAGAAAGCAGAGGGCAATGTCACCTACTCCTACTGCTGCCTTGGCTGTCAACTGAGTATCATTTGACATTTTGGTTACTGGATCTGACAGTGATCATCATAAGAAACGCACTCCCCAGCTAATATATTTTCTAGGCATGACTCTAATGTCAACTATGCACTGCTATGTCTTTAAAAAGTAAAAATGGAAAACTTCTGTTTCCAGATTTGATTATTTTTTTTACTTTGCCTGGTGAATATTTTTTTTGAATTCCAGGTCAAATTTTTCCCCAATTAGGGATATAAAATGAACGATGCAATAATTACATTAAATTCACAATCATGGGGCTAATTTTTAATGATTAACTACTGTACCCAGATTGTCAAGTTATATTAATCCAAATTAAAAGCATTTGACAGCAGACTTCATTAAAATGGCTTATTCAGTTTATAAAATTAAATTCACATAAATGTAATGTAAATAATTGCTTTCTGATAACCTTTAATAATTTCCTGCTTCTTTTCTCTAGATAATGATTCTTCTTTGTTACAAATATTAAGATTTTTTTCAGCAGACTTTTTTTTACAGTTTATTTAATTCATATCTAATTTTTATCAATTTACATTCTAAATCTTCTCTGCATTGTTTCACTTCCAAACACAATTTGATATTTTATTACTGCTGATTTTTTTTCAAGCGGTGGTGACCTTAAAATGAAGCTTGAAAGGAGAAGCCTGGGACATATTCTTGCCAGTTCAAGTGAAACAATATATTTCATAGCTGTGTGCGGAGAAAACCCAGAAAATAGTTTCCTTTTTAGGAGTGTTGATTATCACTTCGGGTAGTAATTCATCCCGTGCATACTGAGCAGGCTAATCTTTAAATGCGGCTTTCAGCAGTACTTAGCCACAGCTGTAGACATTGATAAAACATAGTGAGCTACAGGCACTGACAGTGGTTAATGGTTAATTTAGCTGTTGGTAAACTTTCATTATGCTTTTCTCCTGCAAGCATCTTCTTTTACTGAGCTTCTCTAAATTCGGGATCTCTCTGAATACTGAATTCAAGGACAGAATTTACTGATTATAGGTTTAGGACTATAAGCATGTTCATGTATTCTGCCTATAATTTTCTCCTTTTATTAGGTAGGTTCCGTCTCAGCATTGAAAAGAAACGTGAAAGTGGTGATGTGGTTGATACTAGTGTATTATTACTTCCATTTCATAGAGGCTCAAATATAGATCTATTTCAAAACCGGTCTGTTGTAACAGCCAAGCAGGTGATTAGGAAAACTCTGAAAGGGAAAGAGTATACAAATTGCGAAGATGGAGCAACCAACACATGTAATGGCACTGGTGTCTGATTAGCTTTAGTCTAGGCTTAAATTTCTTTGGGCAAGAGAAGAAATATGCGAAGGACAGACTTGGAAGAAAAGGAAGTAGAAGGTTTTGGGTTTTTCTCTGAGGACTGGGCTGTGGTAACTAGTAAGATTTATGTAGGGTATGATAATACCAAGTAGTTTTATCCCACAGCTGTAATGTAGAATTTTCTGGTTTACGTGGACTAAAATTCCAGATGCATCACATGAGGTGTCACTTATAATGAGACACATTACCATTACACATTTTTTACATTAGAAATCCTAATGAATAGTTTGGCATACATGGGTACTTCAGACCCCTGCTTTTTTACAGTGCACATACAGTAGTTATTATAAGGAACAAGGAATTTCATGGAAAAGAGGAAAGGCAAACTGTCTAGCTCTGTTCTAACTTTTCACTCAGTTTATGTATGCCCAGAAAAATTGAAAAGAACTTTCTGCAAGTATATATTGAAAATGCTGTTCTCTTTTCTCATACAAAAACTATCCTCCCTAGTATCTTCCTCTATAAAAGCTACCAGTATGCCAGCTTCCCATTGTCATATGACCCTATCTACCTCTTTCTATGCCACTATCACTAATCTAATTATTTTATTCCACTAGTGTTTGTGGTAATCAGAATTCTGTAAAGCATGTGGCACTCCATTCCAGCTTTAAGGAGCTCATGGTTCATAATACTATGGCTCTGTATCTTGTGTCTCATAGTTCTTTAATTTAAATGTTAAATAAATAATGCAGTGGAAATAAAGAAATAAACATTATTATAGTAGGGTTTTGAGATCCAGTTGTGACAAATACTGTGTAGGTCATTAAGAAACATTATTCTTGAGTATTCGTTCAATAGTTATCTCTGAAGTACTTCAGATGCTTCTTTATGAAATTCTGTTACTTTATTATACTGTGCTGAGGGCAGTCCTCCCACCTGTTCATAAGACAGTGAGAGCATCTGCACAACATCTTACTTTAACTACTCGATTTGTAACCAGAAAATATAGGATCCTTTTATTGTATAGAGCCCTACAGATCTGTTACAATGGATGCATTAAGTGGCTTGTTAAATGGGCATATCTGTGTCAGTCAGTCACAGGGTAATCTGGAGGACCAAGAACAGTAATTCATCTCAGAAAGAGGTCTATCTCCTAGTGCTCCCAGTAAGTGTCAGGTCATCGGAGTTTCTTTCGTTCAGGTCATTGACTTGATCCTGGATCAACTTTTTATACTGATAGTTGGTCTCAGTGTTTTATTCCTAGCCATATCTAAGGACTTCTTGTTGCCCAGAGAGGTTGTGAACACTCAATCCCTGGAAGTATTCAAGGCCAAGCTAAAGCAACCCAATATAGTGGAAGGTGTCCCTGCCCATGGCAAGGGGGTTGAAAATAGATGGTCTTAAAGGTGCCTTCAAACCCAAACCATTTGGTGATTCTATGATTCTCAGTTTAATTTCTTTGTGGATTGTCGCCTTTATTTCTTTTTACTCAGACTTTCCAGCAACCAGCTTCTCTGTTTTTTAGAAATCAGTTAAGCAGAACAGTCTCAGTCATCACTTTTTCCTCCTTCACTAATCAACTTATCTTGGGAGTTCACTGGCTTTCCAAGGACAGCCCAGTCCACCAGTGATAATGAAGCCCAAGCTGGGTCAGGTCAGCGTGTTCTTTTCCCCAGCGGGCAGAAAAGCAGCTAAGCCTGGGAAATACCATCCATGAAATAAGAAAGCTCTACTCATTAAGTCAAAGGATGTGAAGGCAGAAAAACAGAGGAGAAATCAACCTTCTGTACTAAAGATGGAGAGCAATCAAATATAACAAAGACAAGTCCAATGATAGTGTTCTTTTACTTCCATTTCCACTCATTGCCTCAGAAATAATATCCTCCTCCAGTTACCTCAGTATGTATCTCAAGCTGAGACTTGTAGCAGAAGCCAGGCACTGAACAGTGTAGAGCTAGGGGGGCTAAACTTGAACCTCAGGACAGGTGTCTTCCAGAAAGACCTAGAAAAGTTTGTGTGATTGAAGCAGTTGCTCCTGTGTAGTTCAGGGGGACGTATCGTAGAATTGAAACGCAGAAGTTGAGAGATAGGGTATGAAAGACGCAATTGGGAAAAACAGTTGGAGGAAGAGACAAATGTAGGGTTTCAGAAGTAACCATAAGGAGTGCAGGAGAATGCAGGCAGGATTCAGTGTGGTCCGATTCCAGCACCCATATGAAATTGAGGGGGAAACTTCATGCCATTTTAGTGAGGCAGAAAGGAAAAGGACATGTTTTTGCATAGACGTTGGCATAGGCATTTGTAGCTAGATACAGGTCCATAAAGACACATTCACACATTTCAGAGTCAGGCAATATCAACAGGCACTTTCTCAGTGCTTTCAGGGTTTCCACAGCTGAGCGTGGGGGCAGAATGCTCTTGGGGGCTGCAGAGCTCATTTCAATGGCAAGACTCTCCAGGATGCTCACTGTCCCTGGGCCTCATTACTGCATGGATATAGTTGAAGGATAGTCAATGGCACATGTGATGGTTCAAATCGCTAAGAGGATTTAACAGTGGAAGACAGATTCAATCCAAGGTCACCGAGGCTGTCACACTACATCACACATTGGCCAATGCTTGCAAAATACAGCAGAGTACCTACCACATGTCCTTAATCACATTTTTGTGTCATTTAAGGATATTGGTTATTTTCTCTATCCAGAAAATGAAAGTCATACTATGGTCATTTCAGGCCAATCTTATCACTAGTCTGTCATCACGAAGGACAGAAGAAAATCACTTACACACTTTGGTAGCATTCTTGCCAGATAAGAAGCAATTAATTAACACGGTATCTTTCCATAGCTTGACAACAGTTTCATCCTTTGTATGCTTTCAGAGTCACCTTTGAAGTCAATGAGGTACTGCTTCATCAGGAGTGCTGTATGTTTTTAAATTTATGTGCTCTTTTCTGGGCCTGAGTCTGACATGGTGCAGTTTACACATCAGACAGCTTGAATTATTCCATATTTGACCCTGAATATCTGGTGGCATGACAAATATGAATAAAACTGAAATAATTCACGTAACTATCTTCCCAATATGGAAATCCACCCAATAAGGTCTTGTTTCACTAGATGGGCATTCGGTACAGGTGGAAGCTATGGCTTTTATGGCCAACATTCTTGTAGCAAAAGAGCAGCGAAGGCTGCCATTAGCTCTGCAAAGGCACCCAGCGTCCTCCTTGAAAGTCTGTCGAATCGGTACCAGTAACCAGGAGGAAAAGGCTTCTCATCAAGTTACCTGGGAACATGTCTGTTATGGTACAGTTACAGCTTTTGAGATAAACAGATAGCCAAGAAAGCCACAAATAAAGGAAGTTTAAAGAAAACTGCTGGCAGGAGTTCTCAAGTTCACTTTAAAAATACACTTTCCTCATTTCTTGGTCTGTTCTATGAGAACAGATGCATAGTTGGTGTAAGTAGCTACCTTACATTAAAGCAGCACTGGCTGCCAGACAGCAAGCCATGGCCAGAGTCATGTGCTGTCATTTATTACCCCTGGCTGTCTGGGGCTTGAGAGAAGTGGGGTTTCTGTTTACAGAGCTCTCCACTGTGCCTAGAGCAGCTCTGCAATTACAGCTCTAAATTTATGCAAGTCAACTGGTAAGGGCTTCCTATAGCTTTGATTAAATTAGGTCACATTGTTCTGAGTGGGTAACCAGTGGTCAGGGCCCTTAGGGCACTAATAAGCAGTAATGGCCTCCTCTGAGTCTCACCCACCCCTGCCCCACAGCCCAGGACCCATTCCCAGGTTTTGGGGCCATCAGTCCCTGCCACAGCAGGGCTGGTCTCCTGCTCCCACAATGCTGCCCCTCCATGGGCCTTGCCAAGCTGGGTCCACCCATATAAAATGCATTAAAAGAAGGAACCTCATCCACTGCTTGGAACATGGAGATCCTCTACCTCCTCGTAATATTGCTCTCACCATGGGCAGGAAGTTTGAGTGAAAGTGAGGACAGCGCTCTCATAATAACTCAGGGAATCAGTTGAGCTCAAGAGAGATGTCCTTTCCCCATTCTCTGCAGGAAAGAAAAGCTTCCTACATTTCTCTACCATTTATGTCCTCTTGCATAGAAAAAGTAGTTTGACTCCTCATAAATCTTTGCATATAGGACTGAGGTGTCAGCTAACTTCTCTGTTTGGGAAACAAAGATGTACCAAATGAGCAGAGTATATTAAGGTCAGGGAAGAGCATCCTCTCATCCTCCTCACCAGCTCTCAAAAGTAATGTCAGAGATGAAAGAGTGGGAACAGCACTCTTCAAGTTACACACTTTTGACTGCAGTGACTTTGTTCCCTACATCTGTTTCCTTCACCACTGTATCTTTCAGTGTTTTTATTTCACAGCAGTCTGCTGTCACAATAACCTTCTTTTCACGGAAATAATTATTATCTGCATACCCTCATATTTTTTTTAATATGTATGTATTGACTGATGGTGGTCGCGTACCTGAACCACCTCGATAAACAGTTGAAACAGGACTTTGAATAGCAGTTTCATGCAGAGGTCTTAACCTGGACTTGGAAATCTAGATCTCCATTATCTATTGTTTTTATTTTTCCATAGAAATCACTGTATCAATTGCTTTTTCAGAGCATCATGTTTATTGCAGTCCAACAGGCTCATAAATGAAAGATTTTGGACTTTCATACTGCATCCTAGGACACCATTCTTGACTTCAACTTTATACAGTTTCATTAATTATTAGAATATGACTGCAGAAAGCCTACTTCCTGACTTCATGTTGAGAGCAAAGTGGAAACAGTGATTTTATGGAGTATACCTTCATTTTGATGTCTATATTTGGAGCATGTTCTTGTTCCTTTTATGGAGGAGCATTTTTATGAAAATACATTGTAATGGCTCTCAGCACAAAGAACAGAAGAAGAAATCTGTATTTACTTCCAAAAGGTTTGGAGAAGGAAATCCTACATATCTCGCTCACCTTGAAGAAAATGCATCATATAAACAAAAAAAGAATCTTTGTGTGTGTCTTGCTGCAATCAGGCATTGGAATGTAATAGCTCTGTTGTTTTTCAGTTCCACTTTTCCTGCTGCTTCCTATAACTGGCCTTTTTCATTTCGTTGATACCAGGTCAGTTTAGCAATGAGCAAGTAAAAATGGTTTAGGTTTTTTTTGAATATTCAAATTTACAAATACTACTTTAGCCAATAACTCTTCTAGGAATGTAAATCACTGAATCTCTAGTAATTGATTATCAGTGTAGAAATTGGGAATATTGATAGTGTCAAACTTAACCTGTGTAAATCATTACTTGGACTTGGGACTACTAAAAAACTTTATCCTGTACCTAAAATTCCATTAGCACTTAGTTAATCCATTAAATTAAGTTCATATTCCTTTTCCAAGCTGTACATCATAGTCCTTCATGAATTTTGGTCTTAAGTACAAATGCCACTAAAACTTAGTATATTCCCTATCCCAACAAATTAGATTCCAATTAAAAAAAATTTATCCTCTTATATTGGAATTTTTAAAGTCAGAATCACACAATCTGCTAATACAAGTCTATGATGGAATTATGTTATCAACATTAAGTATACACACATTGTTTTTAGATGCTCTTTTTAAATTTATCAAACTTAGAGGTTGTAAAATTCACCTCTTTTTCTGTACACTGTAGTATTGGAGTAAATAAAATCAGGGAAAACCAAGAGATAGTGTTATGATACTAGCCCGCTTTACAACTTACCTGTGTTCAGACAGAGGATTTTGGTGTGTCCATAGTTACAATTTTGAAAAGGCATCCCTATTAGAACAAAGCTCTGAAAACAAACAGTCAACAAAATTTCCTTTCTCAGTTATGCTAGAATCTACCTCACATTTCAGTGAAGTTTCTCTTTTCAACTTTACAGGTTTCAAAAGCATGTATTTAAAATATTCCTTTTGGAACTGGTCCACTAGTAGCCATCAGCTTTTTTTGGGCTTGAAATACCGTAGGAAAAGAAACTGTTTTACTTCTTATCTGCAATAAAGCGCCTTACTTTGCAACAGAAAATATTAGAGAAGATATAAATGCTGAGTGTAGTAGGTTTGTTGTTTGGGTGTTTGGTTCTTGTTTGTTTGTTTGTTTTGGGTTGGTGTGATAGATTTTGTTGCTGTTACCTGTGTATCTGTAACAGCACTTAACCTTTGTTTAAAGTTTGTGACTCTTTATTGTCAACATTGAGTTGAGGGCATATCTGGGAATTTTTTTGCTGCTCAGGTAAGAATGTCAGAGCCCTTGAGTTGTTTGCTTAATGTAAATGAAAGAAAACTTTCGTTTTCTTTTTTGTGAGGTGTTTTTTTTTTTTACATTCCATGTTAGTTTGGGAAAGTTGCAGTGACAATTTTTGCACTGTGCATCTAATAGCAATCTCTGATTCAGTGGGTTTGCTTCTCTCTCCAGGCTACTTGAAATTTACTTCTGTGGAGTCTTACTTCTGAAAACCAATCTGCTATTTTTTTGGCTTGTTTTGCTGGTTTTTTCTGGTATATTAGTTACTTCAGATTAAACACTCTTGTGACTAAATTTCTGAGTTTCTCAGTAGATAGCATAGGTAAAAGATGCCTTTTGCAGAGAATGTGGTAATCAGACAAAAATTAGCCTGTAATACCTGATGTGATGACATAAGCTATCACCGAATCAGAACAGTACATGACGAGGATACCAAAGAGGCAAAAGTCAGAGCCAGTGAGTGAAAACCTGTGTTTGAAGCTGAACTGTTGTTTTCTTACAATTTTGTATTCAGCAGTACAGCAGTACTGGGTACATTCTTTTCCACGTGAACGAAACAGAAGAGCCATTACAAAAAAAACAGAGCAATTACATGAAGAAAGAATAGAATGAGTAACACTAAACCTGTCTTCTGAACATGCAACTTTCATTATTTTTGTGCATTAACTGTAATGACAAGTAGGTTTTTGACCTGAGCTTGCTAAAATAAAATTCTTTTTGAGATACAGCATATTTTTTGTGTCTAACAGCTAATTGATGATGAGCAGAGCAATGAGACAAATCAAAGATTCTGTTGTCATCCACTGAAAAGACAATTTATGTGTTTATTCATGAGGACCTGCTGACTTGCAAAGAACTGTTAATGAAAACAGGACACTAATTGCCTGTTTTATAGAAGTTCCAGGTGGGAGATGTTTGGGAGACTATCAGAGTAAATAGATTATACTTTACAGTCCAAAAGCTTGGCTCTCTTAATTGCTTAGGTATAAATTAACTAGGCTTTATGGGGTGGCAGTGGGAATTCCCAAATAGTAAAAAGGTATATAAGAGATGAAAATTATTTCCCAAGAAATTCAGAGCTATTTTCAGTGCAAGAGCTTTTTTTTTTTATAGGACCATAGACTGTTCTATATTCATTTTTGAAGGGGCAAAACCGATATAAATACTCACAAGTTCAGTTTCATGAACCTGCTCAATGCAAGATCAGCACGCATCCATTCTGGGAGGGAGGAGCCAGGACACACACCTGGAGAGGAGGCCAGGACCAGACAGACAAACTGTCCATTTCGGAGGCAACTGGCTGGCAGGTCAGCTGCACCTGAAGGGTAGGTGCACCTCTGTGGAATGAAGTTTTGCGTGCCCAGCCTTTAGAAGCAAATTGGCACTTTCTCCTAGATGATACAGAACATGGTTTACACATCATGTGAGCACAAGGTTGACAGCAATATGTTTTGGGGTTTTTGTATGTACAAAATAATCAAGCAGGCCAAAAAAAAAAATAATTAGCATATTTTGGAGCAGACCTTTTCCTACAAACACCCATTTTCTTTCCTGCTGAAAAGGTGGAAAGATTTTCATTTGGGGTGGGGGAGCTTACGTGGTGATTCATTGTAAGTAGGAAAGTACGCTTGGAGATTTTTTTGGTTCTTAAGATTTTGCTTACATTCATTTTATAAATATTGTGGTGTAGTAGTGGAATCTGGTCTATGTCTACTCCATTTTATGTTAAAAGGTCCATTCTTCTGCTCTTTCTTTTCAGTAAGTCTTCCACCCCAGCAGACTACTCAGTAGAGTATGTGTGGCTGCTTTTTAGCTTGCAGTGCAAAAGTTCAAATTTGTGTAAAAATATTCATTCATCCTCCATGCTTTAAAAAAACCCAACAGACCAATGGGTTTTATCTCAATCAGTAATATAGTGACAGTAGGAATAATGTGCCTAATGGTTGCTGAGATCAGAAATAGCTTTAAGGGCTATTATGTATCATTATAACATGGTGATGTAGTGAAGCTTCAACATCCTTTTGTTTTTGTGTTTGCCTGAAACATGTGTTCCATGAACACTCAGTTCTGTGACAGGTGGCTATTCCTGTGTAAATTTACCCAATTATGTTTGTGTAACAACCCTGAAAAAGCATTAATGTATTAACCACTAAAAGTAGCTGACAGTCTTTGGAGAAACGTTTTAGTGTACCTGTGTGAATAGAGGGTTTGAATGATACGGGTTTTTTTAGATAAATTTTAAATACTATATTTACTTGATGCGTGCAAATATGATAAAATATACATTTGCCACTGCATATTTAGCATATGCTATTTTATTATATTCTATCCATGTTTTCCCAACAGCAATGAGACAGGGGAAGGAAATTAATTTTTAGGTGAGCATTTTGTTTTGTAACCATTGGCAACGGAAAACTTTTGGTGGTTTTATTGAAAAACAGTAGTTTAAAATATTAACTGCAAAGCTGTCTTTGCTGATCTTTACCACTTATCTCTAACATGTTTAAATCATGGGAGTTTCCAGCACGAACAAATTGTATACAGAGTATACAATTGTAGGCAGCACTTCAAACAAGAAATAAGGATATTTAACTTAGTGATTAAAAATGGAAATGTTATTATTGAGAGTCCATTCTTCTGAAATTTTCTGGTATTTTTTGTAGTCCAGAAAACTATGGGCTCTTTCATATTGATCAACATTTTCTTTTTTTATGTTTTTTGGTTGTAGGCTTTGGCTCCAAATTCAGCCTACCTATTCATCCAAGACTTGGAAGACATTTCTGTAAAATGTAGTTTAGCTACAGAGACTCAAATAAGTTAACAGGTAATATAAAAGGGCCTCTTTGCCATTTCCAAATTGGGTGGGCAATAAAATTAATAAAAATAAATAGTACCTTGAGTCTAGAAAACAGTTTTAAGAATTTTTAAAAACTTTAAAATGAATGCATCTGCAGGGTAAATAAACTGCTATAGAATCTATTGCTCAGAGGCAGTTTCACTTTATTATACTTATTAACCTTGTCTTTGCAAGCCCTGAACCTTTGGCACATAGTGAAGAAGTCTACCATGAGAATAATTATATTTTATATACTAGCTACCATAACAGCAATGCTGAAAATACTGTGTAAAATGAAACGGTAGGATTTGTAAGGATATTAGAACCAAGTGATATAGAATAGGCAAGTTGTTTACAGTAGTTGAAAAGATGCTGTCTATTGCATAAAGAAAATTCACTGGGTTTAAAGGATAAGCACTGGCAAGCGGTCTTTGAATTTACTCGGCAGTGTCTTCCTGACATGGTCACTTGTTACTCTCATCATGCAAGCAATCGTCCTTTTATGTTTTAGGAGTCTTTAGACAACAAAAATCACATTTGTATCTGGCCCTTCATTTTTATTCAGTTCATTATTCAGCTCTCATCACTAGTAATAACTTCTACTCTGAGTTTTCTCAAAACTCCAAGCCCTAAATAAAATTTTCTGTGGTTGTTGCCATTCACTGCAGGGGTACAGTGAGTGGCTTTGGTGTGTACACCCTGCTCCCAGAACTGGAAGGGGTTATTGTGCAAAGACACTTGTCTTCATGGGGTCAGCTTGGGTCTGTCGAGGCTGAGCTATCACTGCAGTGGCTGCAGGCAGTGCCGGGGCAACACCGTACTTGGAAAGGGTCAAGGAAGAACCAGCAACAGTAGCAATCTGAACAGGGGGACAAAGAGGCGGAGACAGCTGCAGCAGCAGCTGCTGCCTGGCAAGAGCGTGAGTAGGTGCAAGATGGAACAGAGGGGAACAAAAGGCCTCAATTGAAGCCCTAGACTGGAGACTTTGAGAAGTTATGGCCGCAGAAGCCTTCCTGGCTTTTGGTAGATATCCTTGGGAGTCCTCTGTCCCAGGACTGCCTTCTGCTGCAGCCAAGGCTGCTGCATGGCCTGTCAATGGTTTCTTTAGGTCAATTTACTACGGTTTAGAAGCCTTGGTGTAGTCACCTGTAAGAGGGAAACAGATGACTTGTTTTGCCTTGTCAAAGTCAAGGGATCTTCACTAACTCAGAAGCGCATTCCCTGGGGAGCATCATAATCAGGAACTGAAGTATTTGGGAGGTGTATGTGCTTCCAGAGATAGGTTGAAGGTGATCAGGACATTTTCAGGATTGCATTTCCAGACCTGGCTTCCCAGAGCGTGGTTTGTCTCATTTACTTGTGTCCCCATTACAGATAGTATGCGATAAGAAATTTCTGCCTGAAACACCACGCTCTGAAAGCCAAAATTGCGGTGTTGGGTGTGGAAACACAAAGCTTCTGCATGCTGAAGCCCTTTTTGTTGAAACAGACCTTAAGAAGCTTTGCCATGGTAACGCAAGTCTTCTGTAACAGAATCAGAAATTTCATAATTAAAAAAAAAGGGTTGTTGGTTTTTTTCTTAAACTGCACTAATTCTTAATATGCTCATTTGTTCAGGACTCGTGGAAATGTAAGAATCCTTTTCCTTTTAAATAAGTTGACCACTGCTTTTGAAAGATTATCTGCTGCCCTTTTTGGTGTGCAGCAACAGACAAAAGAAGTATTGTCCTCCCATGGGACATATCTAGGCAGGGTAGCATGGAGTTACTGATTAAGGAGGAGGAGGAGGAGGACTGTGTATGGGGTAGTGTCCTGTGTTTTTCTCTGGGCTGCAAGGTCTTACTGCATCTGTTCATCACCAGTAAGGTGTCATGAAGTTGTAATTAATTGCTGTTGTGCCCGTAATGTAACCTGGAGGAGTCACTTTAGGTATTTGAGAAAACAATGAAAAATATTGATGGCTGTTCTGGATACATCAGTGACTCAGTAGAAAACATTTTGTTGATTTTTGTATTTGGTAGGTAGTCAGGGGATACTGCAGTCACCCCACACTCGGCCTCCTTGCCAGCTGGCATTTCAAGTGGATCAGCATAATTAATTTCAAAATCAGTCAGCAGATTAAACTGGGCAACATTTGCTTCAGAGGAAAACATTAAATAATAGGAATCTTTGGTCTGCCTAAGGTCTCTCCATTCCCATATCTCAGCAGCTTTACAGATTTCTTTGGTTTGCATCTCATATGCCCTGGCAGTGATAGTATTTTGCCTGATACATTAACGGATGCTGATGAGTGTAATAGTTTGCTAAAAGCTGAACAGAAAATCTCATTCTGAGCTGGTGGGTCAGTCCCAGTCTTGCAGCTGTAGGAGAAGAAAGATTCATGATTTTCAGAAGAATAAAGCACTGGCACATTTCAGACGCTAGCAACAGTAGTGTAATTCAGTAGAGAATTGTGATGGTGTCAAGTGATGTGTTTTTCAGACTGTCATCTGCCCTCATGTATTGTTTATTTTCATTGTGGTTTAGGAGATTCATGTTTTGTGTATTGTTGTGTGTATCTAGAATACTGGGCTGTGTACTTCTACGTGTCTCAGGAATTCAGCCTGCTTGACAAAAGGGCCATAAAGGTGAATGGGTGTTCACACATGATGACTCTTTCTGAGCTGGGCAGTTCTCTTTGGCTTTCCCAGTTACTCTGAGAACATGTCCTGAAAATGCGCTTCCATTTCAAAAATGCCTTTTTTTTTTTAATAATAATTTTTCCACAAAAATGAACCCTATGGTCTTAGATTCTTCTAAAATCACCTTTCTTTCAGTATGCCCTGCATGATGCACTGTATCTGGACATGTTTGTATAGCCTGGTAGTATTAGAACAAGAAGGTATATCACGTAACTAAAAAGAACCCCTTGGTTATGTATTAGAGGAAATACTAGATGCTCTTTAGGATGTTGAAAGAATTTATCATCAATGTGAGCAGCAACTCAGATGTAATAAATGGTAAATCCTTCTCTTTTGTGGAAAGACACCAAAGTCACTGAAGACACAATATCAGTATTGGCTGATACATATGCAGAGGTGTCCTTTGCATATGAAACAAACAGTATCTCCAGGATGGGATCAGGAGGCACGTTGTGTGAATGAAAAAATCTAACAGAAAAATAATAGTAGAGTTGATAGAATATATGATAGTATTGATCTTAAGTAATGCATATTTAATATATTTTCTTTTAGGAGAAGCCACTGACCAAATCTCTGCAACGAGGAGAAGATCCCCAGTTTGATCAAGTAAGACACTTGAAATTATATTATTTCGATTCCTCAGGCTAAAAGATAAATATTTGGGAGTCATTCTAGTGTCCTTATACTATGATTGCATATTGCAAAAGCAGTATGTCTCAATGTACTTTAGTAGAATGACAAGTGCTTTGTCTAACCATTCTTGCGTTTAAATTGGAAGGATTTTTCCACTGTTTTTAAGCTCAATATTTTTCTGCCATAGAACTTCTTGCTTTTTACAGTGTTTTAGGTACATGTATTATTTCCTGGCTGTTTCCCCATGGACATTTTGAAGCAAACTTTGTATCTTTTCAGAATATCTGTTTTTTGAAACAGGTGCATGGCTCTCAATCCTTTTTTTTATGGGGTTTCTCTTATAGTTAATATGAAGGCTTACAGAATCACTGTCATTGCTGTCACTCTCATCAGTCTAGTTTGTCTCTGTAGCTGTGACTCAGCATGACTTACATGTGTGCTGCATTTGAAATAGTCTGAGCCAACCTGTTGTATTTAACTTTAAGCGTAAGTTAAATTGTCAGGATAAATCCCTGTATATGACAAGGTAGATAATAATTAGAAAAATGGTTGGCAGGGGAAAAGTATTAAAAATAAAATAGAACTTATATAATTAATTAGATTTCATTTAGTAGAATAATAAAATTGTAATTAATAAAATGAAATTTATGTCTGTCATGAGATTAATACATTTATTATGTAAGGGAAATGGGACAAGTACAAAAATAAAACCAACAGCAATATACACACATCTGAATAATCATATAAAGCAATTAATTTTTGCCAACTGTCTTTCTTTAAAAAAAAAAATACCTAGAAATAATTCCAACATAAGTAACCTATTTCTGAATAAAGAAGGATAGGTGCCAAAGAATTTAAGCTGCATAAAGGATGCCAAAACTCACAAAAATCACTCGCAATGAAGAGGAATTATAAACCGTAGGTGTATCATAAACAATAAAAGTTATTTGCTGCTCCTCCATTCCTGCCTCAGCTGTCATTGCTGTCACTCTTGCTGCTGACTCCACATCTGCCCGCAGCACTGGGCCACCAGCAGGGCCAGAAACACAGCGCAGAAAGACAGAGCAAAAGCACCAGCTATGGTGACAACTCTGAAAGCAGCTGTGAATAGTGCCCTAAGCTGCAGGTACCATATTGATTAACTTAAGTTTGGGAGAGGAGATAGGTGTAAGAACCTCAGATGAGCATTTATTGGGTGTTCTGGGACATTGCACCAGAAGCAAAGATGCCTTTTGAGTCTCCGCTGGTGTTCACTAAGATTCACTTCATAATTTTAGCTTGACAAAGTGACACATTCTAGATTGTTCTGTAGCTGCTTTTTGGGGAGAGGTAGCCTGCTTGGAGGGCTGTTCAGAGCAGGAGGTGAACAGAGGAGGTGACACTTCTGCTCTGTACTTGGGAGCTCCCTGTCTGCCTTGCTGACCACAGAGAAACCCAGGGAAACCAGCTGAAGGAGGTTGCTTTGTGAGTACTCCCTACCTGCCTAATGAAATTCTTTGTGGTATTCTGACCTTAATTTTATAGGTTTTTTTTTTCCTTCCTGTGGGAACAGTGTCACACGCAAATGGGAAAGTAAAACAAATTAAGCCACCCAGATGCAAACCTTTTGATACTGTTCCTGCAGTGTATTAAACAAACACATAATGGGCGGCCGTGATTTGATTAAATATTCATGGTTAAGCAAGTTCTGACCCTTTACAAGGAAGAATTGGAAGACTGACTATTTATTGGTAAATAGACAGAAAATTGAATAATTAAGTCAAAATCATTTAATGAGAACAGCAAATGTTTCCTAGAGTGAAACAACTGTGTATTCACTACTGTAGCAATTTACTCTGAGTGCTGGGGGCAAAAAAACCCAGATGCAGTCAGAAAATAAGGGTAACTTTTGTTATGCTAGACATTAATATATCTCAACCCACATATCTAGAATCCTACCTGTGTGCAGAGTTGATAGAAAATTACAGAGCTGAGACTGCCTTAGACGTCTTGTCAGAAAACCTTGCTTTCAGTTCCTTGACATTTTCAAAACAAACTGTTTAAACTGAAATTTTCAAAATTATTTGTCAACCTCAGCCCAGGTTGTTGACAATGTTTCCCTTTTCATGTTTCCCATTGTTTTCCACTTAAAAAGCATTATCATTTTGAGATGTTACTGTGCTCCTGGGATTGATGTAGACCTGTGATTGGCAGATGGGACCTGAACCTGGCTTATGAGCCCATTTACAGGAACGTGGTTCATCCTTACCAAAATAATTTTAGTTTGGCTAAATTCATACAATCATACAAAATGTTGTGATACACAGTAGAAATTTGATAGAGCTGAGCTGGAGCAGAGACAAGAAAAAAGAGCAAAAAGTCGTTCTTTACTTGGCATATTTCACTCAGTAGATTAGTAAGTACATCTCATTATAAAGCCGTTTTTCAAATCATTATGTGTCAGTATGACAAAGTTGTCATGAAAGGAAGGATAATTTTGCTGATATTGAAAATTAAGGTGTGGTCTACTTGGGAAACCTGGAAGATCATGATTTGACATGATACTAAGACCCAACTAAGAGGTCATGTACTTAGAAGTGACATCATTTAAGTTTTATTTTTTAAGTTTACTCAAATATTTGAAGAGTCTGTGGGGTGCAGGAAGACCAGGTTGATAATCCCTTACCTTGCAGGTAAGGTATGAAAAGCTTTGGTGTTTATTCCTGAAACACATGAAGTCATCTAGCAAACCCAAAAAAGACCACACATGACATTCCTGGCATTTTTACTACAGAAATGAAGGAGGAAAACAGAGAGAATCCCCATGAACAAACATTCCCAGGGGGTGTCTAATAATTTTTAGTTACAATTTTAAGTTATAAAAAATGACACACTGTCAGGGGAACCTAATTTTCTAATTTTGCTGTTATCAAAATTATTCAGTTTGAGTGAAATTGATAGGTAATGCTGAAGTGAGCAGGTTACTAGCTACTTGTCACTTTAAAGTATCTGAGCTGCATCTTTGACTGTAGATGAAAAAGCATGAAAGATAAGGCATGACCTGATTTAAGATTTGCCTTTTGCAAGTCGGTTTCAGATGTGGAAAAACCAGCCCAAAAAAACCCTTTACACTAACTCACAGTGAGTAGACTGGAACTGCAGCTACCCAAAGTAATCAGCATTGTTTAGCACTGAAACCCCCAAAAGATGGTGGTGAAAGCATTTCTTACTACCCCTAAATAGCTCTGTCTCTGCGAGAACCAGTGTTTCTTCCTGCCCATTCTCCAACACCATTTTAGAAGTGCTGGTTTTGATGGTGGTGATTTATCCAATGTCAAGGGGCTGTGCACAGGCAGAGCTGTTTCCCTCCACATAGGTGTGGTCAGTGTCTCCTGTTAGGCAGACAGTACGTCTGGCTGCCAATTACATCACCCTTCTCAAACTCATAATAGTATCTTGAGCAATGTATGAAGTGATCATACTTATCCTGACTTGCAGAGTGTTTCACCACTGGCCTAACAAACTGGATTCCTTACACTGACTGTATTTTCCTTTTTAGGCGTGCATGTACATAAAGAAAATAGATACAGGAAATTATGTAGGTTTTGTCATATGTTTTTAAGTAATCTTACAGTATATTTAAAATCATGTTTTAAAAGTTCTTGATCAGAGAACTCTTTGCCTATTGGCAAACACCATTACTGCTCCAGCATTAGCATGCTCTGTGATCCCAATTAGAGAAATGTTATTAAACATTGTACTAGTGAACTATGACTTAAACTTCCTATTACAGGAAACCATAAAATTGCAGTACATGAAAAGATCAAAAAGCTAGGGTGCAAAAACTCATAATTCTCCAAGAGGCTTATCCTCACCTAAGGAAACACTTTTATTACTCTTTTCTCAGCCTCTACTAATGCGTCTTCTGTTCTTACCATGGTATGTAAATGTTCATGAAGTGACAATGCTGGAGGCAGAAAAAGGGCACTGTGTAATCTTGGACTGAGCTACAGACAGTTTTCCATATAAAATTACAGAATGAATGTGACATTTTGGCCGTGGAAGTGAAAACTTAACAACAAGGCTTACTTTTCATATGAAGCTATCTCTATGTATAGAGATAGCCTGTTGAAGGAGTTTCAGCATAAAATGCACAAAACCTTGTCCTTCTTTCAGTTACACTTCTCTCTTCTTGGAAATGCACTAGGATGGAGAATACAGATTAGAAAGCAAAAACATTTAATGTTTTATATGCTTCATTTAGTGTTTTATATACTTTTAGGAGATGAAAACAAAAATAGATCAAGATAAAAAAAGGAAACTGATTAAGAATAAAAAAGTGGAAAATGTAAATATCAATAGACACTAAGCAGCATACTAATGATAAATTGTTCCGTTTTCATAACAACCTAAATGTGAATAATGGTAGGCTGTTAATTATTCTTATCCAATAATAGATTTGTTAGATACAGTAAGTGAATACTGGTATCATCATCATTGCCATAGCACTGTAGTCAGTCCCTTTTGTGTTTTCTCTTTCCCCGAGGTCTACACGTTGTCCTTCTTCACCAGCAAAGGGCACATGGTAGAGGAAGAATAAGAAATGGTGGTGATGGGGTCATAAAACAACTGTTGGCTCCTGATAAGAGATTTGGGTTCAAGAACTATGTAAAGAAGTGCATCTGAAGGCAAAATTAAGGGTAGCACCTTCAGAACTGAACTTGCTGCCCCCTAAAAATAAATGGGTTTTCATGTAAAATGTTATGCTGGCAGTAAAATAGCTATAAACATTGGTAATGTGTAAGCAAGCTAAGTGAAATTAGCCATGGCCATCTACAAAATTACAGTACTAAAAAATCCTGCTTTCTTTTTTACTCACAAAGCCAAAGCCATAGATGAAAACTAGTCCAACTTGAATAGTTGTCAGTTTTAACCATTTCCAGAGATTTAGCTTCATAGCGCTGTCCCAAAAAAATGCTTATAACAAAGGTGTGAATGAAAGGAGATCTTCACAAACACAACTGCACTACTTGCTGCTAATGTGTCATTTCACAGATTTTTGAATTAGAGTTAGCTTGTCTAGAAACCTCTCATTAGCAGAAAAAAATGTTTTGTCTCAAAGGGTCCAGCAGAATTCGTGCATGTAGCTGCCTTGAATTAGAGCTTAAGGCAGTTCATCTCTCCACCTTCCCCCTCCCCCAGTCTGAAATATATGGAACAGGAATTGTTAACTTTATGTCTGCAATTTCATATCTTGCATATATGAAATTCTGGTCTTACTGTGGTCTGTGAGAGTTTTGCTGTTGATTCGAAGGAGCAAGGATTTAACTACAGCTGTAATTTTCCTTGCATCCATATTGTTTGTAGTTCTGGGGCTTTGTTACAGACATGCATGAAGTGTTAAAAATATTGAAAGAAGGGAAGGCATTATTGCATGTCTGTGGGTATTCTAAACATAGCTAAAAAAGTGTTTACCAAATTCTGCTTTCAGTAGCATTGATAGGAGGTGTAAAATCTCACCCCTAAAGCCCATTATTTAGAACTTACACAACAGCAATTTGAAGACAAAATATGCACACACTGTGTGAATAACAGATTTACAAAAAATAAGCCAACCCTATGCAAAAATCAAGTACTGCAATTCTGCATTATTAAAATGGCAAGGAAATGCCCATTCAACATACACCCTGACATATATGGTATATAAAAAAAACCGCAGAGCCAAGAAATTACTGATACTGTTGGGAATTGGATGCAGTTTTGAATTTATTTGCTGTTAAAGCACATATAAATTCATAAGTGAAATGAAAAGGGTAATCAACATCTGTCTGCTGTTAGCAGAAACATTTCTTATATTTGTATTTTGACGATATAGCTAGACTTTTATGAAAGTATATAAATTGTAGCAAACTATCTGGGCAGAATTTCATTGAATTTACTCTTACTTTTTAGTCCAAAATAAATATTAAGCATTTGCATAAATTATATTTAATGCTCTGTTAACACAGGTTTTAAACAGCTCCCTACTTGTGCAGCTTTCTTATCCTTAAGCTATACAGTAAGTAGTTCATTTATGATGGAAGAACATGATCATTTGTCCAACAAGGACATATTTGTACATCTGTGCACTCCCTTTCAGAAGCAGCACAGAGCTAGAATTCATCTCACTCCTGCACTTACTTCCAGTAAATGAAAGGGTTGAGAAACCAGCATGCTGGCAAGCTGGCTAGACTTCCCTCCCTTCCTGTTCCCTGAGAGCCAGGTCTTTGCCCAGTCCACCCTTCCTTCCTGTCTTAAAAGTGCAATGACAGAAAGATTAAAAAAAAAAAAAAAACAAAACTATATTGACCTTTTATCCCTACTAAAGACACACACTGTAAATTCAGCAGAGAAGATTTAACAGGGATCCCTTTGACTTTTGCTGGTGAAATTGTATAGCTGGGATTTAAAGAACAGCAGTGATAAATATGTCATGACTGAAACAACTTTTCATTTGTAGTTACATATTGTGGTTTCTTTAAAGATGTTTAGGTCTATTTGGGGACAGACTTTTTAGTAGAACTTGTTGCAATAGGACAGAGGGTAAGGATTTTAAACTAAAAGAGACTTGATTTGGACTAAATAGAAGGAAGATATTTTTTATGATGAGGCTGGTGAGACACTGCAGAAGGTTGCCCAGAGAAGTTGTGGATGCCCCATCCCTTTAAGTGTTCAAGGCCAGGTTGGACAAGGCTTTGATCAAACCAGTTTAGTGGAAAGTGTCACTGCCCATGGCAGGGGTTTGGAACTAGATAATCTTTAATGTCCTTTCCAACCCAAACCATTCTATGATTCTGTAATTCTTTAATTCTCTTCTTACCTTCCCTAGCAAACTCTTTCATTCCATCTCATAATTAACAACCAGTGTTCTGTCAGCTTCAGAAAAAGTTTTGGAAAACAACAGAGAAGTAAGTTGATAGTGAATACTTTGCCCTGACACCAGGTCATTGATGTGTGCTGAGTAATTATCTGAAGACTTAGCCTAGAAGGCTTTGGTATAATTGAGCCTGAAGTACCATAGTAATTCTTCATGAAAGACCTCCTGTCACTCCTGCAAGCAGTGCCTTAATGCTGTCTTCCAGAGCAACTTGCTTCATATTCCAGGTAATGGAATGTATTGCAAACACTGGATTGAAAGTTTTCATAACACAATATTTTTATAGAAACATTTAATTTTACAGGGGCAGTTGTGACAGCTTTCTAATGTACCATGTTTAATTTTAGGCCATAATACCCGAGCAATAATACTTCATTCTCAAAGTGTCTCATTAACTTTAGACCACAACGTCACTGTGAATTAGTTAAATCCTAAGCCTGAAAAAAACTGCAGAAGAGATCAGAGTTATTAATCTAGACTAACTGTCATCCACGAAAGTTCTCATTTAAAGCTATCATAATACTTGGAAATTGTGTGTAAGATACTCAGTCTGCCAGTTTTACTCTTGTCTTAGTCACAGTGTTCACACAACCTTGGTCTTAATGGGACAACAAACTGTTGTTTTTCCACAAGCATTGAAATGTGCTGGTTTAAGTTTAAGCAGGTAGATAAACCTGACACAGTTTACATAATCTGTGTACTTGACATGAAGTACATACTCTTCACTCCTGATACTCAGCACTTGGTCATGTTGATTAAAATTATTGCAGAGCTTGTGGGGTTTCTCAACATGTTCTGAGTTTCAGGAGGGGCATCCAGCAGTCAGATACAACCCCCAAAGACATTGCTTCTGATTTGTTGCTTTTTCTTTCCTTATAATATGCGCAAACTCAAATCAGCATCGTGGAACAAATCAAAATAACCCTCTGGAAGAACTAGATAGTTCTGGTATGTAGTAAGATGTGATACACGATTTCAATGCATTTTAGTATCATCAATAGAAAGACACTATCTATATACACTCCACTATTGTATTTCTGCTTTTGTTTTATAGAATCATAGAGTCCCTAAGGTTGGAAAAAACCTTTGAGATCATAAAGTTCAACCACAATCCCAACACTGCCAAGTCCACCACTAAACCATGTTCCCACGTGCCATGTCTGCATGTCTTTTAAAGACAGGAAATGCAGAATATTAAGTCACTGCTTGTACCATAGTTCTCAAAAATTAGATGAAAACAAGAAAGAACATATCTAACCATTGAATTATTACTTTTTTTAAGGAGGAGGGGAAACTTAAAACAGCATTTGATTTGTTGATTTGATGTGTTTTCCCCATAGGTTATAAGCTCAATGAGCTCCCTTTCAGAATATTGTCTACCCTCTATCCTGCGCACTTTGTTTGATTGGTATAAAAGGCAGAATGGCATAGAAGATGAATCTCATGAGTACAGACCAAGAACAAGCACTAAATCCAAAAGGTATGATTTTGAGTCTGCGTACATACATAATTTATAAATTCTAAGGTAAAATTGGCTTCTGTGAGGTAAAAGTTGCTAAAAAGTTATTGTATCTTTTTTTCTGCTTGTTCCTGGAACTCTTCTCTTGGCTTCTTGATGGATGGAATAATTGTGTCTTTAAAGTTATGTTCCTGATAGTTCAAACACAACATTGCTGTTATGTTTGTCTTGCTGCTGTTTTGAAAGCTTTAATGTCATGTAAATATTGATTTGTATAAGGCAGTAATTCTGTGACACTTGGAAGCATTTTTTTTATATAGTGTTCTGCTTGGACATAGAAATTTCATGTACATCTATCCTCAATCTAAAAACTTGAGAATCAGTCAAAGAGTTTTTAGCAACATTGACTTAACTCTTTAAAGAAACAAGCACATAAAAATAAACATATTAGTAGTTCCTCAGTGATAAGGCAGTAGGTTGGTCTTGGTGATATTGCGGTCTGGTAGTTTGGTACAGATATATTCTTCAAACTTACAGTTTTTTCTGAATACTTTGGTACTACATTTACACACTCTAATGGAGCAGCAGGAGAATCAAAACTGTCAGACCTGGTATTTGGAAATGCATAGGCAATTCTTCACATTAGGACTACATTGTAATCCAGTAACTATAGAAAGCAATAGTTGCTGGAACGAAGAGGTAGGAACTGGTTTTAGATATCAAGGTAGAAATGAACCTGAATCAGAATCTTTCAGACCCTTTATGTCAGTAGAAGTAGGCAATATGAAGACATGATTCATCAGTTAGATGTCTGCTTTTGGATGAGATGAGTCCTTGCCTTGAATTGCTTCTTTCTCTCAACTAGTTGTGGGACCACCTGCTCATAAATAGATGTCTTCAGGAACTCCACCCAAAATTTATTTGAAAGTCAGTTTAGCAGTGAAACAAGGCCAGTGTGTCAATTGGTAGTGTTGCAAAAAGGATGTTATAACCAGTCCTTTCTCCAGGTAATGTGAAACCAAGAAAACCAAAATGCAAATAATTTATTCCATCATCAATCAAGTAGTACTCTTAAATGCATGTTTTATTATGAGTGCTTGAGTACAATTGAAATCACTGAAATTCTTAATATTTATAGGAATTGTGCTTGATTTACACAAAAATCTCACTGAAATAAGTGTTGAATGCTTCAAATGGACTGCAGAAGTGTTCCTTCAACATATAATTTTACAAAACGTATATTTCATGTTATCTTTTCAGTGCACTTTGAAACTCTGATCAGTGATCCAAAATGGGGTTTGTTTTTTTGTTTTTTTTTGTATTGCAGGCTACTCACCTTAGACTTTTATTCCTCTGTGTCATTCTACACTAAGAATGTGTTTGAACATTTGACAAGTGTTGCCAAAGTTAAAAAATTAACACTGAAACAGTTTTTAAAAGAGAATGTAATGGTTGTGAATTCTCCATCAGTGCTTTTAAGGCATTTTTCAAAATTCATCACAAGTGAAAATATGAATTTGATAGCACAAAGTAATTTATTACATTTGCCACTGGAACGTAATTAAGAGTGGTCTAAATGGTGCCATCAGCAAGGCATTTGAGATTAAATTCATTTGTTAGAGTACAGGATCCATACATTTCCTTGGGGTTTTTGGTTTGGGTTTTTTTCTGTTGATCTTAAATGGGAAAAAAGAGGGACGAAATGGATAGTGATATTTAAGCATTTGAAGGAAGGTCACAAGTTAGATTTCGTCTGTTTATCTCAGATTTTAAAAGCACAACAGGACATTACTTTCTGAAATGCTGGGCTGCAATTTAAAAAGTAGAACACAATCCCCTTTTATCTGTGTTTGTGTAATTGAAGAAGGTATATCATATGTATTATGACACATCTCTGAAATATTGTGTTTCTTGGTTTGATTTTGCAGTGATGAACAGCAGAGGGACTATTTAATGGAGAGAAGAGATCTGGCTATTGATTTTATTTTTTCTTTAGTATTAATAGAAGTTTTGAAACAGGTATGAGTTCTTAAATTATCCATTAACTGATAAATGATGGAAATTACCAATGTAATTTCCAAAATTAAGTGAATTTAGGGATTCTTCTTTTTCTTTGCATCTTTAAAAGCATAATAAAAACATTAAGTACATTCTGCATGCTTGTTCATTGCTGTCTTTCTTGCACCTGCAACATACTCTGAGCTTGTACAGACTTTACTTTGCCAAGTCTTAGGAGCCCATATTAAATAAACATTAAGTGGCTGGCTTATTCCACCTATTTTTTTTACCTACATCCTATTTCAACTGATACCATATTTCTGTATGGATATACCCATGAGTAGCACTAGCACTGAGGTATTCAACTTGAAGTGTAACGTGTATGTCCTTGTTATGTTTTATTTTGTGTTTTCAGATTCCGCTTCATCCTGTAATAGACAGTTTGGTAAATGATGTTATTAACTTGGCTTTCAAGCACTTTAAGTACAAAGAAGGGTAAGGCTCTTTTCCTACAAAAATTCTATGAAAAAATGCTCTCTTATTTTTTTAATAGTTGTGGTTTAAACAGTATGCTTTCTCAGATGAGAATTCTTTCTTTGTCTCTTGCTAGGTACCTTGGTCCTAACACTGGAAATATGCACATTGTTGCGGATTTGTATGCAGAAGTAATAGGTGTTCTAGCTCAAGCAAAGTAAGCAAAACGGAATATCTTATTTCCCCCATGAATATGACAAGTTCTACTTGCTTAGCATGTGAATATTCTGATCTTCTCGCTTTCTTAAAAAATACTGTATGAATAAGTTATTTCAGTTCATTGGCCCTCTGTTTATCTAGGTGTTCCAGAGCATTCCCCTCTAGGGAATCACAGGCTGTCTGCATCTAGTCCAGTGATACTGAATAAATTTAACTTGACTACAGCAGCATTATTTTTCTTATCTCAGCAATGACGTCTGTGGAAAGCCCAAAGGGCTGAAGAGAGCTATTTTAATTAATTTTTTTCTATATACTATTTTTTCTTTAGCTGGGCAAACCTATAAGTGGCTATCCTCCTACACAGCAACAATTCTAACTCTCTCTGCAGTTATTTCAGCCTAGAACTTAATGTAACTGCTTCTGAACCCTTCATCCTTCTTAGAACAAATGACATAAACCACTTTGTGGGTCAGATCTTACATTTTGGATCTGGAAACAGACAAATTCAGAAACTTATGTACCAAATATATCATCTCATCATACACTTACACCACAAACTAAGCAAAGGATGAAATTTACTGATGTAATGCTACCTGTCTCCTGACTTTTTGGTGTTGCTGAGAGTGAGTCTGCTCTACAAAACCAGTCAACTTAGCTTGATGTAGACAAAACAATTTGAGTTTCTGGAAATCATATAACTTCAGATAAGGCCTTACCTGGGCTTCTAAATTGTCTGGGTCAAATGCAAAAGAAGTGGCATCTGGATCTAGATCTTCAGTTTGACTGTCAAAATATACATGATATCCATAAATACTGCCTTTTTTCTCCAGTTCTGAAGGGCCTTGATAAGATGTTTCTGCCACTAAAGGGCTTTTTCCTGCCAACCTCTTTCTTTCAATTCACTTGTGCTGCCTATCAAAGGTGATGACAAAAGGTCGCTACATGCTACACCTGCCCATGAAAATTACATTCTTTTGATTTTGTCTAAAAAAGGACGGGAGGTCCTGTTGGATGATCTTTCTGTATGTTATTTTTATGGACAGAGTGTATCAAAAGACACCTTTGATAGATTTGTGGAGGAGATCAAAAATTATTGCAGACTCCTCTGTCCAAAGCTGTTGTACTTAGGGCTGTTAGATAAAGTTTCTCACTCTGAAGTGAGAAACTGCTTATCTGAATGTTTTCATAGTTATAATTTAAATATTTTCTTTTGAAAGCATTTCATATATTTGCTAGAAAATTATCTTCCATCATGGATTTCTGAAAAATATGTGAGGGGGTTATTTTAATCATATTATTAACTCTCATATAAAAGGAGTGCATGGTAATAAAGTAATTTGGAAGATGTGGTTCTCTAAAGGGACTGAGATCAGACTGTATGCTTCATTTTATGAGTTTATTAGAAGTGAAAGAAAACTAAACAAGAAGAAATCTATTCACATACTGAGTGAAATGGTATTTTACAACCAAAGTTTAAATCTCCTTTAGGTTTTTCCCAATTCATATGCCTTACAATACATTTGAAATACTAATTTTGAACTTTTTGGAACTAACCAATCTGAATTCATAGATTTCCTGCTGTAAAGAAGAAATTTATGGCAGAGTTAAAAGAGTTGCGGCATAAAGAACAAAGCCCATACGTAGTTCAAAGCATTATCAGTCTTATAATGGGAATGAAATTCTTTCGCATTAAGATGTATCCTGTGGAGGACTTTGAAGCTTCTCTTCAGTTTATGCAGGTAAAATTCTTAAGGGTATAACTGTGGTTTCCAGACCTTTTTGGATGGGCTAGCCTTTAGCTTTCCTGTAATGTTCCAGGAGATTTTCCACATTGCATTCCCATGTAAATGTATGTGCAGCTACTTTCTGCATGTTCTGAGCCTCAGTGCTCCAGTCTCCAGTCTCTGGAGTCGTGTCATTCCATACCAGCTTTTCATTAGTCAAATGCCTTTAGTCCCTACATCTTGCCCTCCAGCTAAAAGTGGTTTTGTTCTGTAGACCCCAGACTTTCCACCCTGCCATCCCACAGCTGCCCCTTGCCCTGTGTCCCTGCCTAGCTGTGTCTCCCTAGCTGCTCAGTGCCTCCAGAGGGAATCTGCCAACATTGACATAGTTGCCAGAAAAGAGAGAAACTTCTGATGGAGAAAAACACTGAGCAAGAGACAAAGAATTAAGTCAAAAGTTGGATGGACTTTCCCTTGCATGTGTTGTCTACTTCCACCACACCTTCACCCTGCTTCCTGTAGGGTACATTCTGTACCCCCCTGGATTGAGAGTCACAAGTACAGAGCATAGTTTGGTTATAATGAATGCTTTAAATTAAGAGATTACATCATTTTGTAAAAGGCAAGAAACTATTTCATATTTCAACATTCTCGCTGTACAATTGGTTCTCTTCCCATTAGCAGGTTTATTTAGCTTAACCTTTCTATTCCCCTGTTTAATTCAGGATCACTCTCATGGTTACATAGTTTGTAGTTGCTCATCCAGTAAAATACAGGTTTTATGTAAACCTCCATGTAAAGATCACCTTATTGATAGAGTAAATGGAGAAAAAAATCAATGTTGGATGCCTATGAGTAAGGATTTGACAGCAGAATACTAATACACAGGCATACAGACACACTGAGCCATTTCTCTAAATCCTGAACTGGAAGCACATTCTATTTCAGCTTTGCAATATATTTTAAACCATATTTAATAACATATGTAAAACATACTTAACACCACAGAAACAGGTCATTTTTCTTCTTACCTTACTCTTAATTATATAGACATATATTAGCATGTGTCTACTTAAAGTGAGTTATTCAGAGCTGGCAAAATATAAAATTAATGTGTTTTCAGTGCACTAATGACTAATATGAGTGAATGAGTTTGTGGCACAGCTTTATGATGCAGCACTGCTGGGATCTAGTGATCACTGCTGTTGAAATCTGTGGTAAAACTCCCACATAGTAGAACTGAAAATTTGGATGCAAATGATCTCTACTTTCCTCTACCACAATATCTCAGCACTAAATTAATTCTTATATATATTGCTGTGTATCGTAAGATACACTGTGTATGTAGGAAAACCAGTTTTACTCAGTTTGGTGAAATACATTTCGATTCTTTGAGCAGATTGTCTGTTAGTTTCAGTATCTACATGCAATGTTTCATCTAAAAGCTCTGTCCCACCAGCGCTGCTGTAGCACGGAGAGACACTTGCAAAGGTGGGCTAATTTCAGCAGTGAGCTCTGGAAGAGCCTGTCTGCCCCCAATGAGTGCATAAACAGCTCAGGAACACTGGCCAGAGTGACTGAAGCTATGTTGCATATAATCCTGATTGCACACAGGAAAAAAGATGCATGATCTAAAGAGTATCCTACATGCATATTCAGGAAAAAAAGTCAGTGGGGACCTTCCTTGTAAAGTCAGTGGTTGTATGGTCCTTGGCCCCGGAGAAGTAACTGGAGCAACAGGATTTATCATCCTCAGAGAAGCTGTATAGAAACACATAAGTGGGTGGATGCTTATCTCCCCTCCTTCACTTCCTGAGCAACATAGCTGTGTGGATAGTAGTTGGTTGTGTGTTTAGGACAAAGTATGTTTTTACTTTCTGTTTTAAGCCCCAGTTGCAGGCTGGAAGTGGTGGTGGTTCTTCTCTCGCATAGCACAGTTCTATATTGACCCTTAATATGCAGGAATCCCATCAATGAAATTTATCAAAAAATATTTACAAGTAAGATTGTTACTTGCCTGAAGTATCTTACCAGAGAATTACATTCCTTTTGGCCTCTCAAAGCATTGTGTAAAGCAGTCCATGTTGTCGAGTAGTCCTGCCCCTTGAAGATATACACAGGGAAGGCATAAGGGCCGACCCTGAGTCCAACTCCATTTCCAGCCCCAAAACACCACCAGGCACAGCGGGAGTCAGTGGAGAGTTCCTGGATTAGAGTAACAGATCCTTGATCTTGACTTATGTTCTGCTTTCTGCTTGCTGCAGAATGCAGATTTAGAAGTTAATGGGCAAATGTTTTCAGTGGGATTTGCAGGATAAAAATAGTCACTGACACTTGATGTGCATTCAGCAGACATTTAGAGGTCTTCGTTCCAGTTGATATGCAATTTATGTTCCTTGTTTTGTTTTGTTTTAGGAATGTGCACATTATTTCCTTGAAGTTAAAGACAAAGATATCAAGCATGCACTGGCAGGACTGTTTGTAGAAATTCTTGTCCCCGTAGCTGCTGTGAGTTTATTTTTCTTGTTATTTGCATAATTTCTTCGAATTAGATAAAAAAGCTTGAGAAACAGTATTTTATTAACATGAAATTTTCTTTCAGGCTGTTAAAAATGAAGTGAATGTCCCCTGTCTGAGGAACTTTGTTGAAAGCCTGTATGATACAACGCTTGAACTTTCATCACGAAAGAAGCACTCTTTGGTTAGTAACCCTAAGAAGCAGAGGTTAAAATTCTTCGTCATAAATATTTCTCAGCAAGACTCTTGGGAAATTGCAAAACTTTTTTTCTGCATTTGGCTTTAACTGATACATTTCTATTTGCAGGGAAGGTTATTGTGTTCACAGAACATAACTGTATTTATTTTATTCAGAATATGATCTAAATTAGTCTGAATCAAAGAGATGTTCTGTGATTATTAAATGGTTAGGTTTTCTCATACTTACTATGTGTAAACATTAGGGAAAAGAGGAGGAAGAATAGAGGTCACTTCTTGTCAAGCGAGAATAAATGAGGCATGTGGGAACAATGCTTTCACGGGGTTTAAATAATACATTGTAGGAAGGGAAAAATGTATGACATATGCCCTTTTAAATCCATAACTTGGCTACTGTGCAGCTCCCTATTTCATTTTTTTCTTGTAAGATGAGCAGTGGCACTGTGGTGTATTTTTGGAATCATGCGTTGATCTGAATTAAATGAGGATCTGAGTCAGTTTGATGCTGGCCGCCTTAAGCAGTCTGTCTCTCCAACTGGGTCAGTGCATGTCAGCAGTGGGGTGTTAGCTAATCCATTGTGAAGTTTTGGACCTTTCAAGTGAAGAAAGTTGTCGTTTGTCCTCCCTCGTTCTTTGGGAAAGTCAGAAAGGCTTCCCTGTTCCCAGTTCTCTCAGCAAATGCTGGTCTCTAGCACTAGTGAATCTACTGGGAGGACTGCAGGAGTGTGCTTGAGCTCTCTGCCTGTTACAGCATTCCCAGGGGAGAGTCAGAGCACCCCCCCTGAGGCACAGTCCTGATCGGATTTGAATTAGTGGGAGTTTTGAGATGGATTTTTGATTTCACTCTGCTTGCATTTGTGTGGCTCTGTTCCACTCTGCGGAGTTAGTAAAACATTGTTGAAACTCCAGCAGGCTAGAGCTTTGCTGTACTGTTCTGACACTAAGTAGAACTTGCCAAACTGATGGCCATACTTGCCAAAGTCAATACTAGGTGCTTGAGAAAGGATTGCACAGCTGGAGCTTTGCATTTGATTGCTTGTCTACACATACCACACTGGAGGCTACATAGTTAAAAGTGACAGAATAGCTTCTTTAGAGGGTGTGATTAGAAATACAAACATTGCAAGGAGGAGGAGGAGGGGAAAGGCAAACAGTTGACAGAAATAGCTGCTGTGCATATTTCCAGGCTTCCAGGAAGAAAGCACACTCTTTTAAAGTCTGAACCAGGAGCAAGTTCGCTGTTTTGTGAATTGATGCACTCACTGTACAGGCAGGGTGGGGCATTCATCTTGCTTCATTTTCTGTCTAAGTATCTCATGCGAGCTAGTCATTGGTGTTCTCTTGGGAGAGAATTAGGAAATTCCAGGAGATGGTTTGTGCCTTCCCTCCTAGGGCTCTTAGGATGGGTTATAACACTCTTGGGATGTTACTGAACTCTGTGATCCCATCAAGTACTCAACTGTGTGGTAAGAAAGTCTTCTATGAGAAGACTTCAGTTATCCTCTCCCATATCTATTTTGGATGTGAAGATTATAAAAAAATTAATGTACATTTACCATTTGCTCCAGAAATTAGGTCTAACCTAGCTATAAACAATTTATGTAACATACTACAGGAATAAAAGCTGGGATTTATGATGTGTCTATACTTTGCGCTGTGACTGAAGTTAGAATTTTAGAGTTAATTTTGAGAATCATTGGTCTCAAAAATAAAGTTACCCTGTTTTTGACTAATAACTTTTAAGTCCTGATTGGATATATTAGCATGACAGCTAAAACCTTGAAGTCTTGTTGAAATAGCAAAGTCAGTTTCAAAATAAATAGGTGCTTATTTTTTAGTGTTACATTTACAAGATGAGTGTCAAAGTAAGTGTTGACAAAGAGACTGGGTTCCAGTATTTGACCTTCTGTGTTCTGCTTTGCTTATTTTTATTTTTCACTTGACAAGATGTAACTCCCAGCAGATCCAGGCATTCCCTGTATTTTAACACGATTCTTTAGGGTGTTTGACATGTCTCTCAGTAAATATTGTGACTGCAGATTTTGAGAAGTAATAGGCATCTGAGAATTCACAACTTCCAATGATCTGTCTGGATCCTGTTGTTAAAATAATAGAATTTAGTTACTTCCATGCTATCGTTTCTCAGTAGAGTGACAGAACTTAGCCCTGAGAGGCTGTAAAATTGTGCTTTATCTTTGGATTTATTATACTGCCATATGTACACATTTAGTTGGTTTTAGTTCATCCATGAAACATATCTGTAATAGTTTTAGAGAAGGTTCCTTTTAAATTGTACTACTTACCAATGTGTTAATGTTGGGTAACTTGTATTGCACAAAATGGAGGAGTTAGAATTTCAGGTTTATGGTACCTGTCTTAAGTTACTTTTGTGTTGTGTAGACATGCCAATAACACTGTATCGACATCCATTTCCTGTTTAGGCTTTGTACCCCTTGGTAACATGCCTGCTTTGTGTCAGTCAGAAGCAGTTCTTTTTAAACAGATGGCATATTTTCCTCAACAACTGCCTATCCAATCTGAAGGTTAGTATCTTGTGGTTTTAATATTGCATTAAAACTTCAATATGCACTATTGACCTGCTGCAAATCCTTTTTAGGTAAAGGTGCTGAATTATTGCTATTACCTGATTCTGTACATAATTTTATTCCTTACAGGACAAGCTTCTTAGCTGTTCAGATTTTTTCAATAGCAAAAAGATATTCTTGGGCCTAGTTTGAATTTCTACTATTTCTCTAACTCAAACCAAGCCCAAGTCAAAGAGCAATGAAACAGACAAGATTGCTGATGAAAGTTATTGGCTTGAGCGGCATACCAAAACTGCCCCAATAGTAACTTGCTTTTTTTCATGAAAGCATTCAAAACAAAGAACTTACTACTTTTTCAAAATGGAACTACTTGTAGGACATTGATTCCATTTCCTGTTTCACTCTGTTAAGTTGGGTTACAAAAACCCTAAACTGTTTTGTTTCCTCCACATATCCATTCTTATTCCTTCACTACTTTTTTAGATCTTTGAAGTTTAACTGTTCACTGCAATCTGTTGTGGTTCCTGTACAACATATACTGTTCAATATGCATATGCTCATTATCATTACTACTCCTTCTTTTACAAGTCTTTTACTAGTGCAAAAACTCATGTCCCATACCATGCTAAAAATGCATCCATGTGGAAGGATGGTCTTGTGCTTACCTGAAAAGAGCAATATAAGAAGCACAGTGAAGTGGTTAGCTCAAATCAAGGGCCTCCAAACTGTGACTTGTTGAATTAGTGGTTGGGAGGCTTCTGCAAACAGCTCAGGTAGAACATGCAGCCACTTTCTCAGCTCAGAGTCAAATATCTGTTCTCCAAAAGTCGAATTCACAAGCTTTTCAGAAAGGTCTGTATTACATCCTTTATTGCTGTTGCTTTCTTGCCGCACTTCCTCTCTGCCTTGATGAAACGATTTGTATTGACTCTCTTCATATGGATCCTACTGTTAGAATAGCTCTTCAAAATGTTCAGTCTGCCTGAAGATTTCTTTCCACCTGTCCCTGGATTCCTTACTTTTGGTGAAAATGTATTAAAATCTTACTTGCAAATTGATTCAGAATAAACATGTTGTTATTGAAATTAATTTGTGGGGGGTTATGAAGTTGTAAAAGCTTCAGAAAAGGCTGCTACAGCTGTAAGATTTCTGAGGAGCCAGCTGGGAATATAGATTTTTCTGAAAATCAAGGAGATCCTGACAAATTATTGAAAGAATTACCAAAACTATAAATAAAGTCGCTCCTACGTTACTGATTGAAAATAAAATTGGAATTTGTCTTGCAACATATAATTCTTTGATGTACTTCCATTTATAGGGCTCAGAGATTAACGTGGGGGCACATTCAATCTCTAGTTTGGGGAGAAGGTAAGGTAGCTGAATTCGTGGCTAAATTAAGAAAATGGTTGGCCACTCCTTCTCAGCACAGAGAAGGAGATCCTCCAGTCATTGAAGCAATCACTTCACCAGAGAGAGTGGCACTCAAACCAAACTCACATTGCTGGAGGAAGAGCTAGAAATCCATCTGTTAGAAGGACAGTTGTGCACACCAACACAATATATAGAACTTCATGATGTGTGGGCTGCCTCAAACCACATAATGTATCAGGTTTCTCATGAGCCTCTACACTCCACAGAGCACAATCTCCTTCCCAAAATAACGTCAAGCATACACTGGGAAAGTGTATATATTCTAATTATATTTCTGATTGTAATATAAACTAACAAATCTCCGATTTTTCAGAAACAAACTTTTCTCTTGAATTAATGAAGGAGATTTCTGCCAGAGCATGGAAATATTTGACCATGGCCACATTCTGGCCAAAGGACATTTCCTATTATACTGTTGAAAGTGGTGTAAAAGTTAATAAGTATCCTGGTTTTCAAATGGAATGTTTATTGTTAACTAAACTTTATTTGCAAAAAACTGTTCAAGGCAAGAATTCTGTATAGGAGAGAGTCAAAGCTCTGTGTTTCATTTAGAAGCAAAATTGTTCAGAGGGAACAATAGTTCCTTGTCTCCAAACCTCCTGGGACAAGGAGAAAGCTTCAGTACAATTTCAGCCAAGAGTGCAGAGTTTACTTTACAAAGAATGGGTCAAACAATACCTATCTCAGGGATGAATCCATGGGTTCCAAAACAATATCCCTTCGGTCTGAATGGGCCAGACTTAATATCGTATTATTGGACAACAGAAGTGGAGAAATTAAAGAAAATTGGCCTCACTCGTAGAAGTCCAGTTGCTCCTCCGCCCATCAAGGAAGAAGAAGCGGAGGCATTGAAAAAGAAGTTTCTAGGAGAGCAACAGTAACGGATAAAAGCCAGCAGCACATTTCAGTCAAGAAAGAGAGCAGATCCTGGCAGAGCTCAGTCACCAAGGGCTACTGTGTTCAAAAGGCCTACATCAGCTTTGACAAGTTCTTCTGCACCAGCAGTGAGTTTGGCACTGCCAGTGGTGGTAAAGGAACCACATCCAATGCCAATACGTCCTGTTGGGAAAGTGAAGAAAATGTCAAATACATTAGGCCAAATACTCCTTATTCTAACAGGGTTACTGGCTGGGTTTTTCTTGTTGACAAAAATCTTGAAATTTTAAAGAGACTGAATTGGTGGTGGACTTCACTTTGTTTTCCAAAGTGTGACACGCTGCATGCTTTTGAAAGTACTGGGAATTTCCGAAGTGCCACTGTGAACTTGGAAAGATTTTGCTCATGGACATGCCCATGATTTCCCTGGATGTTTATCGGACTTTTTATCATTCCTCTTAATCCTGCTTCTGCTACACCACTTACTGTTCCTGACAGAAAACTGATCTACTATTTTTGGAAAACTCCAATGATAGTGGTCTCAGCCCTTCTCTCTTCCATCTCTTCTCAACTGCCCTCGCAGCTGAATTATCACATTGCAGGAATGTTTGGATGTTTGCTAACAGAGATAACTTCCTCCTCTGCTACATGGCCTCTTGTTACCTTATCTCAGTTAGCCACAGTCTGCTGTTTTCTTGAAAGCATTGGGGTAAGAATAAACTTTGATAAACGTACTTTACCACCTGTTGAAGAAATCAAATTCTTAGGTGTGAAGTTTACAAGGACTGACATGATTATACTGATGAAAATTGGATTGAAAGGAAAGAGGTTAATAAACAAACTGATTTTAGCAAATGTTACAGTTTGAAAATTCTGCAAATATTAATGGACCAAGTAAAATTTGGCATTCCTTTTACCACTTATTCTAGTCACAGGCGACAACCATTGTATGATGCTATAATAAATAAATATGATATTCAGTTTTCTGTCCATATAAAGCTTTATTGCATAAAATGTGTTGTCAAGGACTTAAATGGCAATTGCAACCCAAGGACACTGTTTCTATTCCTAAACTTGTGACAGATGCCATGTTGAAAATTGAAGTTATTTCCCATATATCTCCCATGGCAAATTGCCTTCCCTCAATTTTGCAGAACCCAGACCAATACATATTCAAGAATTACAGGTGGCATTGTTTGCCGGTTCTTTGATCAAACCACAGTCTTTGATCTGTGACTCAACATTTGTAGGCAGACAGTATCTCAGACCTTTGCCACGGAGATTTGCACTGTGGACCAGGTAAATCTTATCTCGGGTCAAAGTGTACTGGACTCCTTCAAAGTTTAACCCAGTAGATGGCCCAGCGTGTGGGAGACCATCTGATTGGACTGCATAAACCTGTCACTACGCAGAAAGCCCTTAAAACTGCCGCAGAAACAGAAAATGGCATATGACCGAAAAAACCCTAAGACAAGTCTTGTACTAGTTCAGGAGTTTCCAAAAATAAACAGATAATCCAATTCAGTCCAGCTGATCCTAGATGCCATGTTAATTAGGCCAGCCTAAACATCCACAGACTTTTATCCTTTCACATTTGAATATGTACGGTACATTTCTTTATCTGCTGTGTTCTTCATACCAGATCTCCACTGTAGGGCAACAGCTTTTGAATTGATGGAATCTAATAAATATGAGGTTTTCAGATTCGAATTGACGTGGGTTTCAAATTGATATTTTAGATTGCAACATGTCTAATTTGACTAACTTGATACTTGGTTTTTTCAACATCTTAAGTAGTAACAGGACAAGTAGGTCAGATGCATAAGCGTCCTGCAGCTACAGGAATGGAACACTGAGCAGCTGTTGGGTTGCATGTTTTTTGTAGTTTCATTATCAAAACTCTGAACCGTGACATCTGCTAAGTGCGGGACTTCCTTTCTAATTTGTTCCTGAAATTTATTCTTATGTTATATATTTCTCTAGAATAAGGACCCCAAAATGGCTCGAGTTGCACTGGAATCTCTGTACAGACTACTGTGGGTTTACATGATCAGAATTAAATGTGAAAGCAACACAGCTACCCAAAGGTAAAATGCTTTATTTGTAATGAGAATCCCTGGTAGAGTGGATGTTGCCAGTGGAGAGATTTTATAGTTCTCCTGAATTCCTTTGAATTGAACCTGTTCATGTTGTGAAATAAGAAACTCAATTGTACACAACAAAATATTCCCTGTTGTGGCACTGTCAGTTATTCTGCCACCAATTAAAATTACTGTATAAAGTGCTTATGCTTTTAGAAAAACTAAAAATCACTCTTTGCCTGGGAAAAGTTAAAAATATTTTTGTAGTGGCCATTGACTGATTTATTGTTCCTTATAATGTAGTAATGAAATAAAATAATGACATTGAATTTATAGCAAAGGATCGGAACAAGATACTCCATTACATTTTCATTTCAAAGGAAATACTTTCTGGTCATTCTAAATGGAGTGTCATGGTAAGTGAAGGTCTGCAAACTCCAGAAATGTCTAATTTTTTTTTCTCTTGCAGTCGACTTATTACTATTGTCACAACACTTTTCCCAAAAGGATCTCGTGGTGTTGTGCCAAGAGATATGCCTCTAAACATCTTTGTGAAGATAATACAGTTTATTGCACAGGTATGGGAGAACCATTGCATATATCTTTCCATATATTGAACAACTTCTTTTCCCAGTAACAAATTAACAAATGAATAAGCTTCTAATGACTGAATTTTTTGCAACCCTGTTGTCAGTATCTTTCATCTAGGCAATGATGAAATTATGGATTGAGCTGGGGCAAACTTCTTTTGAACAGCAAGTTCCACTGAAAATCAATAAAAAAGGGTTCACTTCAACTCAGATGTAGTATTTGTCTGTTTCTTTAATTTCCAGCAAGTCAGAAAATGCATTTGTTGACAGGCTCTGACTGTCAGTAAAGTTCAAAATAGTAAGCCATGTTTTATCTCTGTACTGAATCATTCCTACTGTATAGGACAATAAGTTGCACTGCTTTCCAAGCAGTAAGTCAGATGAAGTTCAGCATTTAGTTTTCATCAGTTCAGATGGGAATCGCTAAAATAAACTATCCAGTAGTGCTAGAAGCTTCATCTCTTTTATGACTTAAATTCAGAAAACATTCCCATTGAACAAAGCACTTAAGCACATACTTAAAAGTCTCTGAATAGGAATGAATCAAACAGATGCTTAAAATCTTCCCTGAACTGTACCATCTGTGAACAAGCTTCTTTTATGTAAAATACTGTGTTAGTACCATAATTACCGCAGTTTAAATGAAATAATTAAAAGCTTTATTTCCAAAATGGATAATTTCCTATTTAAATGCTATAAATTTTTGACTTTGTCAACATAAAACACTGTTAAAAGCTTACATCTGATAACATGTTCCACATACTTCTGATAATCTGTTTTTTCATATATTTAAATAAATCCTGATTAAACTGGTTTTCAACATTTTTTGCCTTCAATAAAATAAGTAGCAGAAGTGGGCAGCTTAATGATTTGCAGTATTTTTACTTTTTTAGGAGCGTTTAGATTTTGCAATGAAAGAAATTATCTTTGACTTTCTTTGTGTTGGAAAACCAGCAAAAGCTTTCAGTCTCAACCCTGAGGTATGATGTACATCTGCTCTTTTTTTTTTTTTTCTGAGTTGGTATGTGTTGTATTGTGCTACATGTACTTTGTAGTTCCATTCTAAGCATGCTTTCACCTATGTCCATTTTTCAGGCCAAATCTTGAATTTGATTAATTGGTAAAATACCTCTGTGGACTTTTACCTGTAAAATGTCACATTGTTAATACCTATCTCATGGTTTCTCGGTGAAGAATATCAAATGTGAAGTAGAGCAAATGTAAAAAACAGAACCAAAATAAATTTTAAAAAAATAAATAAAAATAAACCTACTGTTGTCCTTATCACCCTGCTGTTGTTACATGCAATGCCTTAAACTATTTCAATATAACAATAATTTTTCTGTAACAATTCCAGTGTTTATCAGAACAGTTTTACTGAAAAAGAGTACATGATGCAAGAAGAATTGAAGATGACAAAAAAGAAAACATTCTAATAAAGTTTTACTGCTCTGGCCAGGAAAGCTCCACTGGTGTTGGTGTCATGAGTCAGCTTCCTAGTGCTTTTCCTAGAGAAAGTAAACAGAAACTTGAAAAACTTTCACTAAGATCAATATATAAATAAATAGTAAAAGAATTCAAAATTATTTTTAAAATTAATTTGAAAATTAAGAATAAACACATGAAAAATATAAATAATTTGTGATCATCTCATAACACATGTCAGTATTAATCTTGCAATCCTATACAGTCATATCTATTCACTAAGGTGTTAAAATAGAATGAGTTACCTTACGAAAATTATATTTGATACAAAAAATCTGGAAAAGTAGATTAAACTTTTTACTGTCAAAAGCAGCAAAAGTGAAAAACCAGCTTTACTTTGAGCACAGCTTTCATCTTTCTGCAGTAAAGAAAAATGAAACAGAATTTTTGAGCAGGTAGTGCTTACCATGCTCTGGGTCAGTCATCTGCAGTATTGACTGAGAAGGGTCCTGCAGAGGACATTGTGTACTAGCATTGCATATAGCCGAGCTCATAGGGGTGGACATAGTCCTTAGCACTTTCATGAATCGGCATCTGAAATTTTACTGTTTCTCAATAACATTGTAAATCTGAAAACAGTGAAATTCTAGGGCCACTTTTTATGTACGTAGATTTTAGCATTCTTCAAAAAAAGCCCATAATTTATGTAAACGCATCTCCGGGAGACTGTCAGTAGGACAACCTTTGAGTTTTTGGAACACATTCCTGAGAAATTGAAAACATTCTGTCTTTTAGTCATTGCAATGCAAAGCCTGAAAGTTTTCCTCTGGTGAATTCCCAGAAGGCATTCAGGTCACTTAGACTCATCTTACTGATGTTTTCACATTGTAATTTGGCACTGAGCATCATTCCAGACTTTTCTCTCAGCATGATAAACCCAGGGGCCTTTCAAGACAATTATTGATCTTTTTTCGTAGTGGACCACATAGGACTTTTGTGTTTAACTGAAGGTCCACTTACAGTGCATTACTAAACCCCAGATCATATTCATGTGTTTTATCTTGAACATAAAGATATAATGTACTAATGCAAATACTTAGAAATAAAGTTCTAAGAGGGGAAAGCACTGCTCGTAGTGCAGATATGAATTCACTATGTATTTCGTAGGCATTTTTTGTAAAATATAGTAGACTACCCAATGTAGTGAAGATACAGGAAAAAAATAATGTCAAGTGCATACTCAACATTTCAAAGTGAATGAAGAATATGAATAGAATATGATTATTTGATTATGATACTCATCCATCTTCTGAACTTTACAGAGAATGAATATTGGTCTGAGAGCTTTCTTGGTGATTGCTGATAGCTTGCAGCAAAAAGATGGTGAGCCTCCAATGCCAGTGACTGGAGCTGTCCTTCCCTCTGGAAACACCCTCAGAGTGAAGAAAACGTATTTGAGCAAAACTCTTACAGAGGAAGAAGCTAAAATGATAGGTCAGTAAGATAATGGGCAAAGTAGAAATTTGAATGAGAATGGATGTGAAAAAGTCTTCAGCACTTGAGCAGAATAGTTTATTACTGTTAAGTATTCAATTGATTTTTTTTTACTGTAAGCATTTATTTTATTGGGCCTTCTATTGAAATGTATGGTTCAGTTTGACAAATACCACTTTTCTTAAATTTTTCTGAAAAGTCCTCAGTCGTGCTCCACAAGTGGTAGCAAACCGGTGTTCTGGGTTGGAGTAAATATACAGATAGTTAAGAAATAGCTTCTTTCATTGCTGAATAGCTTTGTTTATTCATGGATATTCTTCCTGTTAGAAACAGTGCCTGTGCTCAGAAAATGTACCAGCTTTGAAAACCATCACAGATTCCCTTGATATCCTCATTTTAACTGCAGTATCTCACAGAAAGTGAAACTTTCAAAAGGGCAAAACTTTTAAGTGTAAAATAAAGTTGTACTGAAGTGCCTGAGTTAGTAGCACTGTTATCTGAGCTTCCTTCATATGCAATGTGGAGAGGGAACCCTGTGCTGTAGAAGAGCCTCTGTATCATGCCCTGTTTTTGTTGGCAAAAACCCCACAATTTGGCTGCTCAACTTCACACTTCATTAAGTCCCCAAACTTATGTGAATGAAACCGAGTCTACACGAGTGGCAAAGACCTGTGTTGTGCTGTGCTAGATTATTGTAGCAATATCAAGAAATAAGCCATGTAAGACCCACTGCTGTTGAAATGCACTACGTAGTATTTAATAACAAATGTTTGCTCTATTAAATTCTTAGTTTGTATTAGCCATTTCTCTGCTAGTTTATGATACAATATTCTAGTTTCCATGTATAATATGTAAGCATTCCTTTTGGAGCAGGCAACGTATTCTGCCTTTGAATCAGAATATAATTCCTAGTAGAATATGCTATCTCATGAGGAAAACATTTATCTTGCTTCATGCAGCACAGCATGAGTAAGCAGCTTTGTTTTTCAAAATGCACGTACCTATATAAATATCCCAAATTATACAAAAGTGTATATTATTGCAGGTATGTCATTGTATTATTCTCAAGTAAGGAAAGCCGTGGACAACATACTCAGACACCTTGACAAGGAAGTGGGTCGGTGCATGATGCTCACCAACATACAGATGCTTAACAAAGAACCTGAAGACATGATTACGTGAGTGCTAAGGAACAGTAAATCCTATAAACTATTGAGATGTAATTTTGGAACTTTATTTCTGTCTATCATGAGTCATCAGAGAATAAGCAAGAAACTGGAACATTTAGCTTAGTATATACTTTGAAAAAGTGTTTATGACAAGTTGATTGTGCTTCTTTGCCTGTTGCAGTGTTTGGAATTGAACAGATGTTTTGATGTAGGCAAAATAATGTGTAAATCCTATGGATGTTTACATGGTAGAAGTTGAAAGCTCAAGTGGAAAACCTGGCAGCCTATGCTTCAGAACACTGTCTCAGGGTATATTTGCATCACTGAACTTCAAAATAAATGCAACAAATTCTGTAAATCTGTATTAATAATAATGTTTTGAAATTCCCATTACTATTCATGCCTGTAATCAAAATAAAATCTTAATTAAAAGCCCAAGTAATTCTTTGAGAAGTCTTGGATTTAAGCAGTACCCCACTGGAATCAAACCAGTACATTTCAAGCTGTGTTGAACAGCAGCATTTTTCACCCTTACCTAAATTATTAATGAAGAAAGTTTCCTGGAGAGAGTTCTAGTGAGGTGGACGTGTAGTAGAGGCTAGAGACACAGAGACGTAATTTGACACGTGAGATTTGAGGTTGTTTTTTTATTTACTGCCAAGAAATCAACTTGTTAAGAGTACTGGAAGTGATACACAGACTGCAATGGCTGGCCAAATTCAACTACCTTTTACAACTGATAGAGTCTTTATGTTTTAATATCATTCCTCTGCCCTTGTTTGTTGCAGTGAGTCTAGATGAGACTGTAAGCTGTGTTGCCAGTGTAGTCTTATTTATTTATAGTCAATGCTAATATTACTATCCAATAATATTTCATATTTTTCTTATAGTCCTACCCCACACCCTTTTCAGTACTCACAGCCAGTTTTCATAACCATTTTGGGTATCCAGACTTTTGTGGCAGAGAAAGTGAATTTTGAAACTCACATTTTATTCCCAAAAGATAATTGCATAGTAAAACCTTGAGCACTTAGATAAGAAGTGTACTTAACCTTAACTATAAATATCCTTTTGATGGCTTCTCAGCATCACCAAAGTACTGTTTATTTTTAGAGTCAGTGAACAAATAGACTTAAAAGAGTTTTAATTTCATAAAGTCTTATGGTTTGGCAGTAACTATTGTCAGAAGCATAAAGGTTGAAAGATCTAGATGTGTAAGTTTCTGTATTTTGTATTGTACTTTATATCCAAATGAGCTCTAATTTAATATATACATTTGAAAGGCAAACATTTTTACTTGTTCTTCTAAGGGAAAAAATATCTGGGATGCTTAATTATCAGTCAATCTAAAATTATGCGAACACACAAAAACAGCTGTTACTGTCAGCATTTAAAATGTTTCTTCCAAAACCTGCATTGTGGATATGTGGAAAAGCCAACATATTGGTTTTGTGTAATTGCTTACCCTTTGATTCACAGAACTCCATGCTTTATTAGAGTTACATATTTATTTTGAATTCTTAAGGGCTTTAATTCACAGATACCACACTACATTTATGTATGTTATGAAGTTGCTGATTTTGTCATTGTTACATATAGTTCATGTATAAACTGAATATCATAGCAGTATTTTTAATAAGAAACAAAATAGGAATCAGAGGGAAGTAGCTAGGCAATTAACAGACACGACATTTTAGAGTATACAGATTCTGGAATTTTCTTTGGCAGTGTTAGACTTTCTACTGTATTTAATGATTAATCCTTTAAGCATTTATTGTTGAAATAATAAATGGAAAGTCTTCCTAAAATCTTGAGTATGGAGCATCCTTTGCATCCTGCACTGGAAAATGAATTTCAATACTGGTTATAATTACTTTCCAACATCTAGTCAGAATAGGACATCCGTTTTTCTGATATACAAACCTGTCCTTGGAAGTACTTCAAAGATTTTTGCTGACAGTAGCTAACTAAAATCCAATACCGCTGGTATGGAAACACAAGTGTCCAGGTGAGGACGGCTGTCACTGTGCTCATCCAGAGCTCATCCTGTTGTATCCTTAGTCAGCCGGAGATGACTGCAGAGCTCTGTAAGGTCCCCCTTGCCAGACACGTCACATGCTGTGCCTGGTAGCTCAGGCGATAAGTTGGGAACTTGAGCCTCAGATTTGGATCTTCCCCTGCCACTCTTTTGAGCAGCGGATAAGCCACAGAACACCCACGGATTTTTATATTTATAAATAATTACTCATTTGCCTTCAGAAGAGTTTCCTCTCAGACTATTGTTTTACAAGTCTCCATTTGAAATGCACAAACTGTTTACCCTCGCTGAGGACTGATAGTAAGGAAACCCTGCAAAGTTCATTTTCCATTTCAAGTCAGCAGGGTCTGCCTGCAGATAAAACAACCAATGGCACTTTAATATTTTCAACGATAAAAATGTAGTATTTTGCACTAGTTATTAATCCAACAAGTATTTGCATTAGCAATAATAGTTGAAAGGGTTTTGTTTGTAACCAAATTCTCAGTGAGATGTTGTATTTTACTCTTTTTCCAGTCAGTTGCTGACACCTTTCAAGTTCTATCTTGGAATATAGATAGAGTGAGACAGAGGTAATTCATTATGAAAATAGACATTGTATTAATGTACTATATATCCAAGCAGATAAGTATATAGGGTGTTAAGAGGCAGAATGATATTTACTACGAAACTGTCTTTAGTCTTGAATTAAGTAAGTCCAATGTCAGTTTACGCCTTTTCAGTGCCCATGGTTTCAGTGAATGGTCAATGTTACTCCATAAATCTTATTTTAGCCTGCATTGAATCCAGGTTTTCTCTGTGACTGAACACAGAAGCACGGTATGCAAATGCAATATCCTCTGTTGGGTGGAGGAACAGAGTAGTGTAGTAATCAGGGCAATAGACTGGGGTAAAGGAAAATGAAGTTCATGGTTTGTATTGTCACTCTATTTCAGTGTGGTGTTAAGTATCTTACAATGCTCGGTGTCTCTCTTTTCTCCCTCATTCTTGTTTAGTTTTATCAGAAGCATATTAAAAGATGAACAGTCTTCCTCTGCATGTTTATAGTACGGTCCCTAAATAGGACCTTGCTGGTTTTGATCCCTCCAAAGCATATTACAGGCTAATAATTAATAATATTGTGGGAAAGACTGCACAGTTTGAAATGCTGTTACGCTTTGGTGGTTTTCTCTATACTCAATGATCAAATATTAGATCATTGAGATAAAAAATAAAAAAAAAATCCACATTTTGGGGCCTATCTGAAGGACATATTTGATCTGCATTCTTATCAAAAGTGTTGGAAACTAGTCAGAAAACAACTGCATCTGTTTTGAAAATAATCAACAGCTGAAACTTGAGCTACTTTTAGAAGACCTGTAGACTTCCAACCTAGTGTTTGGTTCATGTTGCACTTTAGGCTCAATGACTTCCCCAGGCTGTTAGGGAGCAGTTGAGCCACTCCATAGATTAGAACAGCTAAACCATGTTTTAGCTGATAAGAGTTGCCAAAGGGCTGCTGTCTCTAGCAGCGATCAACAGAAACTCTCTGGCCATACCTACCTCTAAATTACATACCTTTTTCAGTGTAATAGTGTATTGTGATGGTTTTCCATAGGTCTATGCTTTATTGGGGGCAGCTGTCTGGATCTTCAGTCATATTATTTGAACTTGTTACATATCTGCTATTTGATAAATACAACCAGTATAATACAGCTGTGCTATGATGGAGAACACCCCAATTCTTTCCTCATTGCCTTATCTGAAGCTTGCATCGTATAGATGCTGATCTTGATGGAGGAATCCTCTTACTTTATACTGCCATTCTTTATATATCTGCCAGTTCCTCTCAGAAAGAAACAAATGAATCATTAATAGTTGATTTTTCAAGTACTGTATAGATACAATGCATGGAAAATGTCAAAATTAAAACCATTCAGTGGAAAAATGTGTTCATGTTTCCTTCTTATTTCATTATAGTGTCTAGCTTTCCATACAGATGTTCTTAGTAGGCCTCTGGAATTTCATTATGTCCAGCTCTTTTCTGATAAACTGGAGGTGGTTAATTTAACACAGTTCCTTCTTAAGCTTAGTCAAAATTCCGTTTTAATTTTTCAGTGGTGAAAGAAAACCAAAAATAGATCTGTTCAGAACATGCGTTGCTGCTATTCCTCGATTGCTTCCGGATGGAATGTCAAAACTCGAGTTGATCGACTTGCTGGCAAGGTAAACTGTTCAAGCATTAAAGGGAATGATATGAAAAACCCAGCCACAGAATGTATAAACTGTTTCTTAGACAAAACCATATACTTATAAAAAGTAAATAGCTCTTAATGAATAAGACATAGAAGTCCTAGCATGTTTTTACAGTTTTTGTGTTTATATCATAGGCTTCTAATTTTATAAAAGAGTCAGTATGTCATCTGCAACTCTTTTCCATCAGTACATAGGTTACATGATATTCACTGTTCTTCACTGTAAGCACAATTTATTACCTTTTTCTAACCATCACAACATTCTGATTGAGAAGAGAGAACATCTTTTCTGTTTAGTGGGAAAACATGGAGATACCTGTTTATTTTGATTTATGATCCCCCCATGTCTCTTCGGTAAAACAGATACCAGATGTGGTATCTTACAAAAAAAAATATTATTATTATTATTATTATTGTTGTTGTTGTTGTTATTATTATTCATAAAGGAAAAGATAAGTTTAAATATAATCTCCATCCATTTAAATTGTCTAGGTAGGCTTCACGAACAAGGTAGTCTACAACACAACTGCTAAACCAGTTAGGTTTCAGGACATCAAATGAGTGACTTGTGGCAAATAATTATGAAAACAGGTACTGTCAGTCTGTTAGATTTCAGTTCAAGTATCCAAGAGTCCAGTACTTCAGTTCAGGTATTCAAGGTCCCAGCTTGTGTTATTTATATAAGTGGATTGTGGTATTAAATTGAACCATAGGGCCTTTGCAGTATATTGTCCTCAGGTAACTGTGGCAAAGCAATCTTTCCCGCCCTGTTCTTGCTTTTCAAACATCTGTGAGGAATGGCAGATATGGGAACCAGAGGGTTACGTGCAAAAGGAGTTTTTTCTGCTTCTTGAACAACCAACTCCCAGGGATGTGCTAAAACAGTGAAATAATTAATTCTGCTAGTAGTAGAGAGTGTAAATGGCCAAGCAAGCCAAATCATCAGCCAATGGTAGGTGTGCTGCAGTGCAGCTTGATTTCCTTGTGTTTACATTGACTGCTGTCAGTCACTTGGATGTTGTTTTAAATCATCACATTATCAAATTATATAGATACCATATTACATAGTTGCATCAATTCTGCTTAAGGGAAATTTAGAAGGACATGTTTTCCTTTAATCCAATATTTTAACTAGCGTTCTATCCTTATTAATTGCCTTAACTGAACTGGTAGAATGCACGTAAGTATTCAGGTCACAGCTTTTCAATCTCAGAGAATTGTCCGGGTCAGACCTGTTACTACTCTTAAGAAGGTTTGGAGACCAATGTGGATTTCATTTTAAATTAGTGCTCCCCCGCTTAAGTCTCACAGCTGTCAATATGACACTGGTCTATTGTTATCCTCTCATCAAGCTTCATGGAGAAAAGGTCAGTCGTGATTCTAAGCATTTCTTGGGTAATTGTCATGCTGGGACAATGCAAGGAGTAAGTTTGCTGCATTATCTGACTCTGTGAGAAGAAGTGAGACATCAAGAGGAGCTGAGGAAAGCATCTCCAGAGCAACTTCAGAAGCAATTACATGCTCAGCCTTTCCCTAATAAGGGGACCTTTGGGAATCATCTCCTCTTCTACACATACTCATGCTACAGCAGCTTTGAGACATTAATACTGTTTTAAATCAGATTGTTATGTATAAGCAAGGGAAACACAATTTAGTTTAAATAAGTAGGTACATAATAGGTTGGAAAGCAATTAAAAATAGTTGGTGTTTCAGGAGTGGTGTTCACATAGTTGGGTAAGGTCTCAGTATTGCCGAGCAGGATCAAAAACTGGACAGATGCAAAGAAGTGATGTTCTTATGAAAGGAAAAACTTCATTTACATCTATAAATAGGAATAAGTCTGTAAGATATTTGTAATGGTTCTTCTAGTCTAATCAGTATCAAGGATGCCTGATTTGGAGAACAATGTCCAAGCTGGGGCATTGTAGTTGAAGAAGAGACTGACCAGAGAACAAGGGGAAAAAAAGATCAGTGAGTTGAAAAAATTAGATCTGTTTAGCTTGGGACTGCACGAGCTGAAAACTGTCTATAAACACATACCTTCGGAGAAGAAAGTAATAAAATGTTTAAGGAATTAATGCTTGGCCTAATCTTAATGTAAGTCACCAGAATGCTCCAGCACCAGAGCTGTTTCTACATTTTGTATACTGTCACATGATTATTTGAGTCCCGACTGACTACTTCTTCCAGTTTTGGAAAAGTAGGCCCAGTAGGTAGGTCTTTGCTGTTCTAGAGAACATTACATTTACAATACTGTGTCTTTTCTGGGTCAGAGACTAAATTCAATACAGGAATAAAAAACTTTGAAGAGGTAAGGTTTCAGTTCTTCCCTGTTTTTCAAAAGAACCTTAGAAGCTGTTCTGCCAGTGTGACTATGTTGTTGGGATGGAAAGCTGTTAAGTATTTTCTTTTCACTAAAGATAAAGTAACATCTTTGGGTTAATCGATTGTTCTATTCACAGTTTGGTTTGAGATTTTCATCCTTACAACAGATGTGTCTTTTGGCACTTTTCAGGAGGAGCAGCTAGACTTTCTTCCAGGACAGCTGTATTCAAATTATAAACCGTAGAGCAGATGTCAAGTATATACTGTACCTTTTGCCCTTTCACTGCCCACAGCAGCCATTCATTACAAACTCCCAAGTAGGTCTTAAATTTAACTGACTCAAGTGCAAACAAACAAACTTGTACTTGCTTCCTCATCTGCCTGTCATATAGTGGTAATACACAGATGCATTCTTATGCTCACTTTGAATTTGATCTCATTAGTTAATGCTGTAACTTGGGTTTAGGAGATGCATGTCTTTTGTATCCTCTTTTATGTTTTTACTTTGCGTCATTATGGAAGTCATTTCAAGGATGACTTAATCATAGTCTCAAAGCTTTTGCTTGATTGTCTGGTTTTGGCATTCTGAAGAGGAGACAAAAATGATCCTTTCTTAGCACAACAAAATACTTTGTTGCTAAATTTATAGAGAGAGTCACATGTTTATTAAAGCATAACAGTTATTTTTGGAGGCTTATTCGCCAGGGGTGAAGTTTCATGGCAGTTGTTTTCTTTTCACTTTAAATGAAATGTCCCCTGCCTCCAAATTAGGCAACTATAATGAATCAAATTTTCTCTGAACCACATCTCATCATACACTTCCAACTGAATGGAATTTGGTTCTACTCCATTTGATGTTTTGTTTATTTCTTCTAGCTTTCTGTCCATTTCATTACAATGAGACCTCATTTTCAACTATGCAGATTAAATGTAGATAAAATACTTTAAAAATGAGTTCTAACACACTACAGAAAATTACAGTCTCATGGGTAATTAAAACCGAATACATCAAAAAGGCAATGAACCAAAAAATGGAGAACATGCTAATCTGAATTTACTTTATTCCACCAACTACCAACACAGAAGTGATTTTATAATTTCTGTGTCAGAAGAAAGTATAAAGAATTTTTATTTTGGAAAGAACTTCAATGTGATGAAAATACAGAAGGAAATAAAATTTTAAAATGGGATCAGAAATGTCACCATCTTTTGGAAGGACTTTGGGAGTATCCAGTGTGTTTCTAAAAGTATGGAAAGTCCTGAGGCTGTTTTTCCCTTTTCCCTATCCTAATTTATTTTCAATATAAAGCAGGTTTTTTAATTCAAATGCTTCTTTTTAATTCTTTTGAAGATTTGCTTTCAGTAAAGATTTACCTCTGGGCTAAAGATTTGTTTTAACTGTCAGGCGGCTGAGGTGTTGTGATTCTTTTATTTTTATATTTAAATTTAACAAATAAATACATACATATGAAATTATCTATTAATTTGTAAACCTTTTGCTATCATAACTAAAGTTATTTTATAAGTGAGTAAAATAAAAATTTACTTGGTTTGAGGAGACAGCGAAGTTGCCAAAGCATGTACTTTAGACATACTATATTTTAGGAGTGGAACACACTTCTTTTAGATCCTTGCATATCTTCAGGCACTGTTATAGTATGAATTACAATATAAAAACAGGTCAAGGATGTTAATTGTGGTCAGTAATAATGAAACTATGATAGCATCATTGGAATTTACCCTGTCAGTGGGAATCTTCCATCAGTGTTATGTTACTGAGAAGCATATGCTTCGTACCATGATAAACAGTCCTTAGATTTGTTGTTATCTGACATTTACTTTTACTTACAGGCTGTCTATCCATATGGATGATGAACTTCGACACATTGCACAGAATTCTCTTCAGGGTCTACTTGTGGACTTTGTTGACTGGCGGGAGGATGTACTCTTTGGTTTTACTAATTTTCTGCTACGTGAAGTCAATGATATGCATCATACCCTTCTTGATACTTCACTGAAGTTGCTGCTGCAGTTGCTTACACAATGGAAGCTTGTAATACACACTCCAGGAAAAGCTTCTGAACAGGCAAAAACCAGATCTGGAGAGGTATGAAATCAAGAGATCTGTGTCCTAACATTTATACTAATTGAAGGCAGAAATTATATTCCTTGATATTGCTGTGGTTTGTGTGTTTTGTATTTACTCACCTGAGAAGAATTTACTGTGTAAAATTTTTTTAGGTAATTAGTTCACGTGTCTTTTGAGGACAGCTACGTCCTTGTGTAATACAGCAGATGTTGTTGTTGAGCAACATAAGAGAATGCATATCAAACTAAAATATGCACATCAACAAAAACACATAAAGTGAAATATGTGTATGTAGTTATGGCAGAAGGACATTTTCCCAGGACTGAAACAGATTGATAATGCTAGTGGGAATGCTGTGAAGAGGAAAATAGATCTTCATTTTCCATAGCCATTTCGTTTGGTTGAGTCAGAAACATCAAAGAACCTGATTGTTACAATAGCCTGCTGTCTCCATGTGTTACAAATATTTCTTGGAACTGAACAGCTTTTCTCCTACTCCTCCCATCTGCACTGTCCCACAGATATTTTCATTATGAGAAATGATTTTTAGGCTTCTTATCTGCTAAACTAATCATATTGTAAATGCATTCCTCTGGGCAAGCATGAGGCCTGCTTTATTTCACAGAGGACCGTTAATTGATAGGTAATAATAGCAGTACCAAAAAAATGTAGAAAAGATAAATCGTCACATACTTTTCATTAAATACGGTTACACTTTACTGGTGGGGTCGGGTTCTAGAAGGCACCCACCTAAGGTATTGGCTGATACAGTATCAAAGACGGACCTGAGGACCTGCTGTCTAGAGTAGGAAAAGTGTGAAGTGTTCACAGTCTGACTTATTAATTCACTTTTTAGTGGAGGATGGAAAAAAGTGTGTAGATTAATTGAAAATTAGAGGAAAGTGTTTAGTCAAAGGACTTGACTCGTACATTGCTTTTGTGGAACAAGTTCACATAAAGCAACAAAACTTGTTTGTTTGAGGGCATACTGTCAATTTCCGAGTTCAATATTTACACGGCCTCTGCATTTTGTTTCTTTATATGTCCTAGTTAAATAGAATATTGCTTGGAGACCTGGTTTTCAAACACCACCACTCCATTTTTTCCCTTGCACTGTTCTACAGCTGATACCAAATGGATCCACTCACAGGATACAGTCTGAAAGAAGCCCCTATTCTAACGTGCTGCATGCAGTCGAGGGATTTGCACTGGTTCTGCTGTGTAGTTTCCAGGTTGCTACACGTAAACTGGCTGTTTTAATCCTCAGAGAAATCCGCTCTTTATTCCTGGCCCTTGGCCAGGCAGAGGTATGATTTTTTTCGTCTGGAACTTTGAAATAAATTTCCAAAGTTAAATTCAAAACGGCTATCACAGTTGCTTTTAACATGATTGCTGCGGTGTAGCAGGTATGTGCTTAGTTTATAAAAAAAAGCATTTGATCTCAGCTCACTATTTCTATTTGCCTTAACACTGCAAACATTTCTGTGTACTCAACAATGCAGCATTAATGACATATGCCCTGTTTAAGAATTTGAACGGAAACATGCACAGCCACTTAATGTTTTCTCTTGGCATGATGTGAATAAAATACACTGTAAAACCTTTTTTTACTGCATGGATCATTTTTGTATTGTCAGAATTACAAATTTTTATTGGAAATTAAACTCATTCCTGTAGCATACCATTTTGTAAAAAACACAGCACAAGACACATTTAACTTTATTCACATAAACTTTCCCTCTATAGTAAAGACCTCTAAGTCTTTTTTATGGATATAGAAATATGGAGAGTCATGTTGTGTACGGGCGGTCACAGCCCAGTGAGCCATCTAAATGCCTAAGAACACAAATATGTGCGTTCATGGCAAAGGAATGCTTCAATAAACAGTAAGATAATTTTTCAGTCTTTTGATACCAGTTATCCAAACTCATTTGGGATTTTCTGATATGTGCTTTTGTTCGCTAAGCAGTGAGCTATAGCTGCAAATTAACTTCATTTCAAACCACAACCTGGACTTGGTTCTGAGATTAATATGGAAAAGACAAAATATACCTATCATTGCCAGTGAATATTTTTAGCTATTTTAGATTCATGTCATAATTTTTAGATGGTTCCGTTTCATATACCAGAAAAATAAGAAGCAGTTAACTTGTGGTCTCTGTGTTGTGCAGGATGATGACAGACCTATGATTGATGTCATGGATCAGTTGAGTTCTTCTATTCTTGAAAGTTTTATTCATGTGGCTGTTTCAGATTCAGTAAGTACTACTCTGTTGTTACTGCTATTGTCTACATAACAAATATCTGACATGAAATAAAAGAACTAAAACTGACAAATCATACAGCTTTAAGGCTCCAGCCATCTACCCAAGAGCTCCAAGACTCCACAATGTCCCAGACAATCTGTTCCATGAAAATAATGGTACTATGGATATAGAAGTTACTATATACAGCAACAAACAAAATTTATAATCAAAACTACCTGGATTCTGGATCTGCATCCGAAACAACAGTTGAAAAAGTCTTATTGCCAGCACCACCAAATGCTTGAGGCACTTGGAAGTCACTCACTGCTATCATTGTATGAGAAGGGAATAAACTTTAGCTCCCTTGTGTGCTCTCTGCCTGCAAAACTGAGCCTAAGCTCTGAAGCAATTCCCAGCTTGGCTAATCTGTACTTTCACTCTCTTGTGGGCCTCATGTGTTTAACATGCACTAGAAGTGGCAGAGATTAAGCATTTTGAATGAAAAAGTATCAGTAGAAAACTGGAATGTAAGACAACTTTTTCTGCCTGCTATCTTAGAAATTCTCTCTCTCTCTCCAAGAGAGTGGAAACACTCGGTTTGGGCCTCCTTTCAGCCTGATTAAGTTTAAAGCAACAAATGATCCTTGCCATGTGAGTGCCCTTTTCAGGGTCATGGGTTAGAGCCCCACACTGGATGTGAAAAAGAACTGTTGGTGGTTTAACCCCAGCCAGCAGGCAAGCTCCATGCAGTTGCTTACTCACTCCCTCAACAGCGGAATGAGAGAGAGAATCAGAAGGAATAAAAACTAGAAAATTGGTGGGCTGAGATAAAGACAGTTTAATAGGAAAAGCAGAAGCCAGGCACACAAGCAAAGCAAAACAAATAATTAATTCACTGCTTCCCATGGGCATGCAGGTGTTCAGACATCCCCAGGGAAGCAAGGCCCCATCATTCATAACAGATACTTGGGAAGACAAATACCATCACTCCAAATGCCCCCCGCTTCCTTCTACTTCTCCTCGCTTTACATACCAAGCATGGTGTCTTATGGTCTGGAATATGGGTCATCTGTCCTGGCTGTGTCTCCTCCCAACCTCCCATGGACCCCAACTTCCTCACCAGCAAGGCAGCAGGGAAAGCAGAAGAGGCCTTGGCTCTGTGTAAACAATACAACAATAAAAATGCCATCTCTGTATTATCAACCCTATGTTCAGCACAAATCCAAAACATAGCCCCATACTAGCCACTGTGAAGGAATTTAACTCTACCCGAGCCAAAACCAACACAGAAGGGGACATTGAACTGGTGGTGAGGTTAGGGCACTCTGCAGCTAAAAACAGAAACCGAGCAAGCAAGAGACATTCTGACTTTGTAATGCTTGGATTAGGAAATTCATCTAAAATAACAGCACCTGAGCTCAGTTGTTGCAATTTCTGTAGCAAAGGTTTGAATGTTGTGCTTTCATTGTGCACATTAATAATGAAGTAAAGCAAATGTGTTGCCTATGTACCTGGTTTCTGACTAGTACGGCAAGGAGTGGTAATTTATCTTTTCTCTCCGTAGACAACAATCCCGTTAACACACAGTGTGGATTTGCAGTGGCTGGTGGAATGGAATGCTGTCCTAGTAAATAGCCATTATGATGTGAAAAGTCCTTCCCATGTCTGGATATTTGCACAGTCCGTTAAAGACCCTTGGGTTCTCTGCCTCTTCAGTTTTCTTAGGCAAGAGAATCTACCAAAACATTGCCCTACAGCTCTCAGCTATGCTTGGCCATACGCTTTCACGAGGCTGCAACTGATAATGCCTCTTGTGGATCCAAAGTAAGTGGCAGTCTGCATTTGACTTTCATTTTTATGGGCTGTGTGATTTTAATACAAGGTGTTTTTGGTCTCATGTGTCAGTATCAGTCCACAAGTCCTGCAAGTTGCCACCCAGAGATTAGTGCCGCACAGTTTTGAGTTTCATAATTGTAACTTATAAGGTGGAAAACTCTGGTCTTCTACCTTCATTGGTTTCTCCCATGTTTCTCCCATTGATTTCTCGTCTTTGTTTGAAGTTGGTAGATACATAGCTTGTTTTATTCCCTTTTCAAATATTTTAAAATACTGTACAGTTAAGACTAAGAAATTATTTTAATAATTTTAATTTTTGTTTAAATTCTAGTATCCCTGTTAATGCAAAGAAAACAAGTACAGCAAGCAGCGGAGACAACTATGTTACTTTGTGGAGAAACTACCTTATTCTTTGTTTTGGAGTAGCAAAGCCCAGTATTATGAGCCCAGGACACTTGCGTGCTTCAACACCAGAGATCATGGCTACCACTCCTGATGGAACAGTGAACTACGATAATAAGGTGATGCATCCTGCTTCAAACAAATTATTTATTTAGGAGAATTTTAAACTGCATCTCCATGCAAAATCATATCCTAATGAAAGTGTTTCAGTTAGGGGAGTATTTTATTTTGATATATGTAAACTACTTAACACACAATTAAGAATTAAAACATCTGTATGACAGGATGTATCAATAAATATTTGTCAAAAGCCATGGCATTTTCAAAATATTGCTCTTTTTTTTTTATTTGGGTAATATATATTCAAAATATAGAAGGTCTGGGCATGCGTTTGAAGTCAACTTTAGTTTGTCATCCCCTTTCTTTCCCTGTGGAGCACTCCAATTTGTACATTTATGACATTAAGCAATAAGGCAGATTCCTGAATGAAAATTGTATTCCTGTTGGACATATGCCTGTCAGAAGGAATAATATATGAAACACAGTTTCAAGTAGTAACAAGCTGAGAAGAGCAGTAGCTCCTCAAATGCAATTACTGGAATATTTTAATGAAGCAACAGTTAAGTAAATTACAATAATGTGAACTAAAGCAAAGAGATTTCCCAGATGTATTAATTTGTTAGGCTTTATTGAGATGATTGTGAGGTAGCAGACATCCAGTTAGACAGGTGTATTGATATCCATAGTAGTAAAATCATTTCAGCATGTTTTTAAAATACATATTGATTCTTGGACAATGAATGTTTGTAAAAAAAATAAATATTGTATTTAATTATTATTGATACCCTGACAATTAAATGTCAATAATTTCTAAATATATTTTAGGCTATTGGAACTCCATCTGTTGGAGTCTTACTGAAGCAACTAGTTCCTTTGATGAGACTCGAAAGCATAGAAATAACAGAATCACTTGTATTAGGATTTGGAAGAACAAATTCCCTTGTTTTCAGGTACTTCCCCTCTTATCATATTCTCAATTATTTGTCTCTAATCGAAATGGTTTATTTTTGCTCTAATTTAAACATATTCAAATTTTTATTTGTGCTTTAGATGTTTGTTTTTATATATTGAATAGAATATTGATTCTTTCGAAAGTACACTAAATTTTATTAACAAATATTTTTTTTTTTTTAATTTAGGGAATTAGTAGAAGAACTTCACCCACTAATGAAAGAAGCCCTAGAAAGAAGGCCAGAGGTTAGTTCCAAAAATTAAATGTTCTGGTTGTTTAAACTGAAAAATGCATTTAAAAATAGTAATTCTGTCAATATACTCTTTTATACTAACTAAAAAGTTAAGTTCTGTGTGCAACAAGAATTTTATTAATTGTATAATTTAAAATAATTCAATTAAAACCTAGTTAATTTAAATTCTGTAAAAAATGTACAATGCAGAACTCCATTCTGAGGAAAAATTTCCTGTCAAATATGAAACCTTATGATATGGAACTTAGTTATATTAGAAATTCACTTTCAGTAACACAGCTGGGCAACAAGCACATTTTGTAGGAGAGCTGAGATACAGTTTTATTTGCAGGGCAGTCAGGGTCATCTGTTTCAACTTCACAGGATCACAGAATGGGTCAAGTTACAAGGGACCATAGTGGTTTATCTGGTCTAACATCCCTGCTCTAGCAGGGCCATCCTAGAGCACATGGCACAGGATTGCATCCAGACAGTTCTTAAGTATTTCCAGTGAAGGAGACTCCACAGCCTCTCTGGGCAACCTGTTCCAGTGTTCGGTCACCTGCACACTAAAGTTCTTCCTCATGTTGAGGTGGAACTTCCTGTGCATCGCTTTCTGCCTGTTGCCCCTTGTCCTATTGCTCGGTACTACTGAGGAGAGCCTGGCTCCGTCCTTTTGACACCCTTCCTTCAGACACTTGCAGATACTGATGATGTGCCCTTTCAGTCATCTCCTCTCAAGGCTGAGCAGGCCCAGTTCTCTCAGCCTTTCCTCTTAAGAGAGGTGCTCCAATCCCGTAATCATTTGTTGTCTTCCGCTGAACCCACTCCAGGAGCTCCATGTCTCTCTTGTACAGAGGGGTCCAGACCTGGACACAGCATTTCAGATGTGGCCTCACTAGGGCTGAGTAAAGGGGTAAGATCACCTACCTTGACCTTCTGGCAATGCTTTTCCATCCTAATGAAACCTAGGATACCGTTTGCCTTCTTGGCCACAAGAAAACACTGCTGGCTCACTTATTGTCCACTAGGACCCCCAGGTCCTTCTCCACAGAGCTGCTTTCCAGCAGGTCAGCTCCCAGCCTGTACTGGTGCAGGGGATTGTTCCTCCCTGGGTGCAGGACCCTGCATTTGCCTTTGTTTAATTTCAGGCAGTTCCTGTTTGCCCATCTCTCCAACCTTCAAGGTCCTTCTGAAGGGCAGCACAGCACTCTGGGGTATCAGCCACTCGTACCAGCTTTGTGTAATCAGTAAACTTGCTGAGGAGTCATCTGCCCCTTCATCTGTGTCATTGATAAATAGGTTAAACAGTACTGGGTTCAGTATTGAACCTTGGGGGACACCACAAGTGACAGACCTCCAACTCAACCCTGTGTGCCACTGATTACAGTCCTCTGAGATCAGCCCAATTTCAATTGACTAAATTTTTTCGTTATAAGTACAAGTTGCAATTTGTCAGGTTGACTGACAAATTAGTTGGAGTTTTCACCTTCATTATAGTACTCTCTTTTGTTACAATAGAAAGTAGTGCTAAAAGAGTTCCCAACAGATCTTCCAATCCATATAAAGGAGCATGTTCTGTTCTTAAAAACCTCTGGTGATTGACTTTGTAGCCTCAGTAAGCAGTTTAGTCACAGGATGTGTCTATGCAGCTAAACAGAAAGCCATGGGGAGAGTACTGGACCTGAACTGCTGTTCTGCTCAGTTTTCCCTCACTGACTCAGTTTTGGACCATTCCATCTGGCTTCAAGGTAGAAACCTGAGATGTCTCTGGAGGTAGCTCACTCCCAGGAGCAAGCCACAGAAGGCCCCAAGCCGCCAGGCACAGTCCTCCAAACTACCCCGTCTTTAGCTGTGACATGCTTCCCATCATCCCCTGCCTCCCTGGGCGCAGCAGCCTATGAGACAAATTACAAAATCCCTGCTGTGGATGCGGCACAGCCCTCAGGTTAGAGCAGGCATTTTGTGATTAGAAAATGCACAATGATAATGCCTTGGGCCAAAGAAACTTGCATGAGTCCCACTAGGCAAGATGGACATAGTGAGCCTTTTTGAGCTCTTCTGGAGCAGTGTGAATGTGAGGCAGTGTGTGCTGCCTGACTTCAGGGCCACAAACAGTCCGTTCTGCTTGTGAATATAGACACAGCCATCTTGTTCATGCTGCTCTCCTCCTGAGAAGTCTGCACAGCTGCATACAGAAAGCAGTGGGATGGCATTAATACTGTCCTCTACCCAGGTTTGTTTACCTGCTTCTCAAGGAATTTCAAACTGTATATTCACTACTCTGTCGTCCACAGAAGTTTCAGTAAGGTACCATCATGGTGATCTGGTCTGGTCTGCTGTCCCCATCTGCCGGGTCATAGTCTTGGGTGCAGAAGCCATCAGAGAATGGCGGCCAGGAGAAAGTTAAATCATTAATAGGTGGACAGAGGCTCTCAGCTATGCTCAATACAGAAATAAAATAATTCACTTGGCAGGTGCTTCATTCAAGTTAAGTTTTACATGAACAATTCTTAATAATTATGTATCTGGCAAACATCCACTACCATTTCCACTCTGTATTGCTTCACACCTCAATTCACTTCCATGGCTTCCAAACCTATGAAGTTATTGATTTGAAGGTCACTTGTTTTGATACTGGGCAGAAGTGGATTAATACACATTAGTGCAACCACTTGCCACATTTTACCTGTGCACCACTGAAGACAACTTCAACTTGAAAGACCTTTTCTGGAGACATACATATCCAGTCTACCCTCAGGGAAGGAATTGTGACAATTAATTCAGAGGTCTGTAGTATACTGTAAGAGCAAATTTAGTGATGTCAATAGAGGAATATGAGAACAAGAGGCTGCAATGTTAATTCTTGTGTAGTTCCTAATGTGAAGAAATGGGCCACCTTCCAGCAAATAGTGCCACCAGTAAACCCAGGAGTGAGTGTATGGGTCAAGTAACTGTAGAGAACACGGCAGGTCTCCATGTCAGAAGGCAGGTATCCAACACACCAGAAATAATGTCCTTGAACTGACATATGCTATGACTAGGAAGAGAATTACCAGTATGGCCAAGAACTGCAGGGGTAAACCAAAAAGGACATTACACAAGTTCCGCCCTGTGGGCACTGGCACACAGCTTGCCAGATCGCCTCTGACACTGTTGCAGGAGGCAACTGTGTCTGTTAAATACTGTGTTACAATAAAACTGCTTTTTTCCCTACATGTGCTTCCTGTAACCTTTAAGGTGTAGCAGGAGAAAAATGGGACTCTGAATAGGACGAATCAAATGCCATAATGGTTTGAATGAAACCTTTGGCTAGGATGCTGCAGACTGCCAGTTCTGGGTCGGAATACCAGGGAAAGCATCATTTTCTTCTCCCACGCATCTACTGCTGACCACAGGCAGAGCCAGAGCCCTAGATGAGATAAGCCTTTGATCTGATTCAGTGTTGCCATTCTTATGTATTGAAGTGGAAAATCTGAGCTTTGTCTGAGCTTTTCTTATTCTGGTTGCAAATTTCTTTGAGTGCAATAGCAGCTTTTTGACCTTTTCATGTGTTTTTTTTTGCTTAGTGGAGATGCAGGATACAAACAAGTCAATTTAGCCTTTCAGCAAAGAACAGGCCTTGTTGCATTCACATCTTTCCAGGCAAGATAGAAGACAGAGGGGACAGCTTTCTAGAAGACAAAGAGATACAATGAACCAGTTAACAATCACGCAGTCCTGTCCTGTGGGAGGAGTACATTAACTGTTTGTACAACCCCTGTAGTCAACATACCCAGGAGTGTACTGGAGCAGTGTCTGCTGGGAGCTAACTTGAATATGGGTGATCATGTCACTGCAGCATTTCCAGGTTCAAGAATGGCTAATTGCTAAAATATCTCCCTTAGGGTGTGATACATGTTCTGCACTTAACAGTGCTTCCAATACCTGAACTAGATGACATTAAGTTAACATGAATATCCCTGTTGCTTGAAGATAGCATGGTTTTTGACATATGAACCTTGAATATTGGTTATTTTTTATCCACTATTTCATTATTTCATTTCCACATTTTCAGCAAATACTAAGGTAGCTGTTAACGACTTTTTCAATAATGGTTACAAAGACAAAATATTGATTGTACTCAGTTCTTCTTTGGTGCATAAGCAGAGTGTTTTGGTGAAATATCCTAAAGCACTGGAGTTCCTTCATGAAGAAGATTCTTGAACTGGAATTCCTAAATCTCACTACTGTAGTGACATTTCTGAAGCTACTAGTTTTTAATGTATACATCTAGGCATATAAAAATGGTTGTTATTTTAAATTCCAAGAACAAGAAACGTCGAGAACGCCGAGATCTACTAAGACTGCAGTTACTGCGAATTTTTGAACTACTTGCTGATGCTGGTGTTATAAGTGACAGGTAGGACTATCACTCATCAAAAATATTGATCTTTTCAGTGAAATAATTTTCAGTGTTTTCCACGCTGAGATTATTTTGGTATGTTCTTTGAAGAATTGTGTAGTCTATCAGATATGGAAAGATTATTCTGCATTTCTTCAGAAAACTGTGGTATAACTACACTGTTACTTTATATTAATGTACAACTTTCCTTTCTGCTAGTACAAATGGAGCCTTGGAAAGAGATACGTTAGCCCTTGGAGCCTTGTTCTTAGAGTACGTTGATCTGACTCGCATGCTTTTGGAGGCTGAAAATGATAAGGAAGTTGAAATCCTTAAGGATATGAGAGCACATTTCAGTGCAATGATTGCCAACTTGATTCAGTGTGTTCCAGGTATGGTGCTGAATTGCCTCAACATACTATGAAATTGCATTTAATATAGGTATTAGAAAAGTAATTTTTTATTTCCTCTTTTTTTCTGTGCTTTTTTACTACTTGTGAATTGTCATGTAACAAATGTTAAGGGGAATGTAGACAAAAATGTGTTCAAAATACTAAGAGTTAAATAAAAAAAAAACAGTAAAGCTTGATGAAGCTTGTAATAGTCAGTTATAATAATCAGCTCTTTAAAAGCCCAGTTAAGAAATTGTCTGTGACCCTGAATGCCTCCAGATTTCTTTGAAATAAGGCCTTTTTTTCTTCCCTCTGACTTGGTTGCCAGACTCTTCATAAACTCTGACAGGCATTGAAGAATATAAGTAGGTACAGAAAATGTACAATATTAAATGTAGTGAAAAACTTGCCTGAGGTGTTGAGATCATGTTACCTGAGTCCAGTTGTATCACCAAGATTTCTTCAGTTGAATTCATGTTTTTGATATATTGCAAAATCACTTCAGAAATATAATGTAATTCAATTAGCAAAGAAGAAAAAAACCCCCTCTGTTTTAATGGCCTCCATGTAATTACTGAACGATGAGGTCTGCAGCTTACTCAGTCTAAGTCTGTTATGTACAGATCATCTATGACGAGACATGGCAGCATTGGTAGCAACAAATAAAAAGGAATTCAAAAGAGTAAAATGAGGGCATAAATAACGTACAAATGCTTTCATGTAAGTTTCCAGTATGTACATTTTTTCGAAGTTGTATAGTTGCTTTCAGCTGTAAGATACATAAAAATTATATAGTAGTTGAACAAAATAAAGAAAAAATGGCATCCCTGTTATTCTCTAAAAAAACCCCTTTGAACTGAATGATGTCAAGTTCTTAGCTGCCGACAGCAAACAGAATACTGAATTTCTTGCCTTTATTTCTCTTCTAAATGATGTTCATTACCAGTACAATATTTCTTTAGTAGTTACTTTGCCGTGAGGCCTTACTTTGCAAAACCCTTCCTCTTTGCATTCGTTCTGATGTTCTACAAGGCGCATGACCAATGACTGTGTGTTGTATGAATTTTCCACAGTGAAAGTCATGTTGCATGCTTTGAGAGAATACAAGAACTTAATGCATTTCAATAAGTCAGAGATACATTTCTGCTTACAAGACAGCTTTAAAATGTATCAATAACTGACAAAGGCATAACAGCTCCTAGCAAACAAATGTTTATCATGTCGCGATCTTTTAAGTGAAATCACTTTTAGCCACTGTTCATACTGATTTGCGTAAGTGTTGTTTAGTTAAACTTTATTGGCTTCCATCACAGTTTCTACGTGAAAAATAATTGGCCAGTAGCAGTTTGCCAGTCTCTTCAATAAACATAGTATGGCCTCTGACATCATGTTTTGCTGGGGGGACTTAAAACTATTGTTTAAAAGAATTCTCTTTTTTTTCTCCACATGGCTAAGAATTCATAGATCTTTTTTCACTTTCTCAGGTAATTTGGCCGTTCAAAACATATACCACATCTTTGTCATAAACAACAGGCACCAAGTTTCTTCTGTTTACTGTCCCTACCTATTACTGTGTTAGAATAAGAAGTATGTATTGCTTAGGCTTGCATTTAAAAGATTGGAAAAAACCAGTAAATATTTGCCATGAAAGGAATGCAAAGGCAGTGAAACCTCTGATTTTATAATTAAGTTCTTGCATGCTTTTCTAAAGTCAGATGTGCATGTTTGTATAACTACCCACTAGTTCGGAACTGAAGGCTCTTAGAAATAAGATGTATCTTACTCCCTTCATTGGATTTTTAAAGGAGCTTAGATACTTTGGAGTAAGTGTGTATTGAACATATAAAAAACCTCCCTTTTTGTAGAAATTTGAAATTCATGACATCATTATGCCACATGAATGTGTATTCAATATTAACAAATCACAACTATTTCTATTTCTGTTCCTTTAGTTCACCACAGGAGATTTCTCTTCCCTCAGCAGAGCTTGAGGCATCACCTGTTCATCTTATTCAGCCAGTGGGCAGGACCTTTCAGTATTATGTTCACACCACTGGACCGTTACAGTGATAGAAATCACCAGATTACAAGATACCAGTATTGTGCATTAAAGGTAATAAAGTTTCACTGTCCAAATTGGTAACAGCGGGTTTTCAGTCAAAATACAAGTAGTTGTGGGGTTTATTTACTTTTATTTCACAGAAATTTGAATTGGCATTGTACTCAATGCAAACTTGTATGCCCATATGTGTATGTACAGTGGTATCATACAGTGTAGCACTGAACTTATGTGTTTTTTTCTTTGTAAACACTTTTCAAGGCTAGTTATTTTCAAAACCAGAAGGCATTTTAAAATTTTACATAGCTTTTCATTATCAGGTTATCTATCAGATTCAGCAAGAGGATCTTGGGCTCTGGAATTAAGTATAGTACCAAATTCAGTATCTCAGCATACTGCATCTGTACCGGTGTACATCTCAGGACTTTCTCCCATACTTGCCTGGAGACATGCCCAGGAATGACGTACTTTTGTGGCAAAACTGGTTGTAACTACCCTGCATAAATAAGCTGGGGAAGAAATAGCTTATGTACTTATATAAGCTGCATCACTTACCGTAAAACAGTTTTAATTTTTGCAGAAACATGCTATTGAAACCTCTGAGTATATTTTAATTGCTTTTGTAGCTTGATTTGTGAAGACTGGGTAAAATGATAAAATGTACCTTGAATAATTGGGAAGCTGGGCAGTAGTATTCCATCCAAAATGCTTAAACTGAGCATGATCTTGAATCCAGTAAAACCTATAGGAACGTAATTATTGAATTCTAGCAAAGTCATCTGTTACCATTTTCACCATAGTTCCCTCAAAATGTGGGGAAAGTGGCAGTCCTGTCAGCCTGGATCTGGGCTAAAATCATTCTCAAACTTACATTATGTGACTTTTTTGGATAACTAAAGTTTTATGTGTTTCTAGGCCATGTCAGCAGTGCTCTGCTGTGGACCCGTGTTTGATAATGTTGGTCTTTCCCCTGATGGATATCTTTACAAATGGCTTGATAACATTCTGGCTTGTCAAGATTTACGTGTAAGTACTCATCAAAATGCAACTCTGATGAATAACTTTAATGTCTGTACTGGGTAAGTAATGAGTTTGTAAGAATTATGACTGTATACGTTCTAAAAATTCATTACTGCTTGGTAACATAGATGCTGGTAAAACAAATCTGAGTGCAAGTTGTGTGGGTTAGATCTTGTGATGAAAGAAATTATTCAGGCAAGGAAAGGTGTTTTTTCTTTTTAAAGAACATCTAATAGATTATTCTTGCCATTTTCTCCTCCATTTCTGTGAACATGGGCTTTGACTTAGTAACTACACAGTCATAGTTCTGCATTTATAGCTAGTTGAACTGTCTCTTTGATTAACAAGGAGTAGACTGGAGATTTACATCAAGTGGAGAGAGAGAGAACAATCTTTCTCCTTGTGGTATCTTGCACTTTTGACCTGCTGTTCTCCCTAAAAGTCTCATACCAACGCAGATGACTGTGATTGCTAAAAAAGGCAAACAGCAAAACCTAAATGCGTGTGAAGCAGCTAGAGGATATAGGTAACTATAGGTAATTGATTATAATAAATAGTTTGAATTTCTTTCAAATGAGAGATTGTAACTAAACCACCACATTGCCTATACAACTAGTTCAGATTTAGATGAGAAGGATCCTACCTGGTCTATTAACAATAAGTATCATTTGCAGTCTTTACAAGTAGATAGTTGTACTTAGTGGCAAAATATTAATAGGCATTAGTGTTTGGTGTTCCAGTACTATCCTATACAGTCCAAACCTTAGTTGTGTTATGTTTGTAGCAGTGACGGTACTAGGATAAAGTGACACAAGGTCTTTATGGAGAGTTGTTAGATTACATGGTGTAGTTGGATTAAACGTACAAGTTTCATAACACTGGGCTTGCAAAAGGTATTTTTCTTTGTCTGCCTTGCTTCTGCATGAGTCAAAAGAAGGATAAACATGAAGGTGTGTCACTGTGAAATTCTCAGGAAGTAGGAAGTCAGTTAAGTCAGTTAATCAATATAAGTGTAAGTTGCCCAAGAACACCTGTCAAATGTTGTCGATTTTCCAAAGGCTTTGCTTTTTTCTGTGCTATATTTTGGAAACTTTATATTAATTTTGGAAAAATTATTTCATTCATGTAGTCTTTGTACATACAATTTTATTTCAAGTGAGGAGAATTGAAATCTGAGCCACATTTTAACTCTGTCCTAAAATAAATTTATTATAAATTTTGTGATCTCTTTTTACATATTTGAATTCTCAGTTGTCCCCATTTTGCCTATGTCACTCTAAACAATTTAGAGAATGAACATATCTGAGCCCATAAATCATGTTTCAACATCTGCTCAGGTTCATCAGCTTGGCTGTGAAGTTGTAGTCCTACTGCTGGAACTGAATCCTGATCAAATCAATCTCTTCAACTGGGCTATAGATCGATGTTATACGGGGTCATACCAGCTTGCCTCTGGATGTTTCAAAGCCATTGCAACAGTGTGTGGAAGCAGGTATTAATTAATCTATTAATCTATACTTTCAAATGTAAAGAAAACTGGAGGTTCAGCTTCTGTTGTAAAGGCTTCTTAGTCACACTCTTACATCTTGTCAGACAGTTCTTGGGGACTGTAACACTTTATTTTCATGAGTCTGAAAACAAAGTGATGTGCTTGCTAGAAGATGCTCTTACTGTATATACATTTGAAATCTGTGTCATTTTGATGCTGTTTTGCTCAGGAGGATAGAAAATAGCCACATGAATGTAGGTCATAAATCTGGTTTCAAAAGATTTGGCATGGTTTTTAATTTAATTTATAAAACGAAAAATATTTTAAAGGTTAATAGCTTGAAAGTCATTATTTTGACTTCTTGCTATCTACAAAGTTATGCTCTTTTTCTGACTTTCATTTGATTTGTTTAGTTACTGTTCTGTCAACTTGTATCATTACTGCAAATGCTGAGCAAGCACAAGCTACAAGAAGACATGAATCGAAATATTGCTTTTGTGTCAGGCCTTCATAAAAATCTATCCTTTTTTAATTTTTTGAAGACAAAATTTGTAGAGAAATTCAGTAATTCAGTAATTTGCATCTAATTAAAATAAACCTGAAAATTTATTCTTTACAAAAATAATTTGGCCAGATGTCTGATCAGCATAGTTCAATATAGAAATACTTGGCATATAGCAAATCAAAACAAGTCAAATATTTTAGAATTTATCTGTAAAATTCTTCTGTTCTTACAGGAACAAATATACTAGAGACTGCAGTATACTGAGATTTTTAAAATATGAATGGGTTTTTGTGTTTGCAAATTCAGTTATGTTAAGGAATGCTTTTTATCTAACAAACACAGAAAAATATCAGGATTTAAGCCACTCTTTTTATCTCACGTGGTGTTACCTATGCCACTGTGCCCTAAAAATTAGTATTTCCCATACTTACAGTAAAAATTGAGAGTATGATCTGCATGATTTACTTTGAAGAGAAAGTCCTATTTCTAGCAAGTTGAGAATGTTTATTAATATTTGAAAGCTGTTTATAGTTTTTCCTCTATCATCTATCAAAATGTATCAAGAGGACACTGCTTAAACTACTAGTAAAATGAGCAGTAATGGATCTCATTGATGATGCCCATCTGACTTTCTACAAAAAAGCTACTTCCTTTCTTTTTTTCTTTTTTTAAATTTACTTTTTAAACTTAGTTGAAGGCCAAAGAGACAGGTGTAGAGCATGGATTGCACCTAGTATTTGGAATTACCAAGAATGTCCCATGCCACACTCTTATCTGCCGTATTAAAAAGTCCAAAGAGGCATTCTGCAGCCATCCAGGAGCACAGTAGCTGATATCTAGGATGAGAAATGGATAGTTCACAATTGAATCAGACGCATTTACAAATCAACAGGAGAAAAAGGAAACTTATTTAGTGAAAATCCAAATACTGTGACGTGGGAATTGCTCTTCTATTGATATTCTAATTCAGTTAGCACTTTGATATTTAACCTTACAATTGAAGTTGACTTTATAGATAGCAAATTTTTCAATCAGTTCTTCGTGTTTATTGTTTGAAAACAATTTTGATAGAATTGTGTAACACCTCAAAACGTTCGTTTCAGAGACAGTGTCTTTTGTTCAAAGGGGCTGTTTTAATTGCAGCTTGTCTCGAGAAGTACTTTATGCCTGGAAATTTTCATGCTACCCATTTTCTTTCATCGGTGTTGGCCTGTTCCGTTAACAGTTTATGTTATAAATTAAAATGAATTGACAGTTATAGACCCAGGTATTGCATTTTTCACTGCGAGTAGCTCAGTGCATTCCTAAGCATTAGTTTAAGGTAATTACAAACAATCCTTTCTTTCTTCCCATTCACCAGATGACCCTTTGATCAAGCAGCATGTATTCATAAGAGCTCCCTTTCACATATTCTGATGGTAGAAATGAAAAAAGAAAGATGACATTCTCTTTAGACCATATTCCAGAGTAAATTAGAGTGAATATAGTCTGCATTCCTCACCAACATTCACAAAAATGTACTGTTTATTCTTCTAGGAACTATCCTTTTGATATAGTGACGCTTTTAAACTTGGTGCTGTTCAAGGCATCTGACACCAACAGGGAGATTTATGAAATTTCCATGCAACTTATGCAGGCACGTATCAGCTACTTTTTTTGTCCTCCTATCTTTGGAGGTTTTTTTGTGAACTTCTAATAAAGCACTGTTTATTTGCATTTCAGTTTTGTTTTGAAAATAAACGATCGGTTTTGTCTTGGCTATAAATACTCATGGGAATATTTATATAAAAATGAACATTATGGTGTCTTTCATATTTGGAGAGTATACTCTGAAGCATATAGAACATTCTCTGATAGCTAAACTTGAAATGTTGACATTTAGTGAAGTAATGAAGTTTTGTCTCATTTCTTTTTTTTTTTTTTTTGTCCTTTATAGATTCTTGAATCAAAGCTTTTTGTTTATTCAAAAAAGGTAGCTGAGCAAAGACCAGGCAGTATCCTATATGGGACACATGGTCCACTGCCACCTCTTTACAGTGTCTCTCTTGCCCTGCTTTCATATGAACTAGCAAGGATGTATCCTGAACTTACCCTTCCACTTTTTTCAGGTACCTATATTTATTTGATGTATTATCTGTTTTCCATGTTTTTACAAATGGTATGCTGCTACCATTTTGAACCACAAATCTGTTCATAAATTTAACTTGACCTGTTTTTATTCTGGTTCAGATTTAGGAATACAGTACATATTTCCTAGAGGTACTTATGCAAAGTACAGAAACCTGTTTGGGGACTCTGTGCCACTTATGAGAAAGTTACCCTTAGGGTAACTTTGAAATTACAAGTGAATGAGTTAAAATGACATTGAGAAACTCTACTATAATGGGTTCTTATGTGATTCTTCTTATACATGCGTTTATAGAGATGATGCTTGTGAGGATATAATTCTTCATTTTATATAAACATGACTTTAATTTGGGTCAGATTGATTGCCTGTGTCCAGTTTTACCAATGATTCAAATGACTCTGGGTGATCTCTACCTTCTGTTATTTGCCATATGAGCATGTCTTAGCATTATTTTAATTTTATCAGGAATACATTTTTTCAGGGCTACTGAGAAAAATGTTAAAGAATGAGACCTGCGGGAGCACAATTCAGAATATGCCTGCTCTGAGATCATTCCTGGGAACAATGATGTTTTCAGATCTGTCTCTTTTCATGAATCTAGTGTATTACTCTAGTTTTTACGTAACAGAACACAAATGTCTATAATCGTGGGAATTCTTACTGGCTCTTAAAATCCATTTATGGTTTTTTTACTCAGTCTGCAGGGGCTTGAGGGAGGGTAAAGGAACATTATCCATTTCTCAGTGCCCAAGATACCATGAGTTATAAATAGCGGATGTAAGGAAATTCTGATGGGTCATTTATCCTTAAGCAAATGTTGTTCATTATTACTGTTATTGTCTATTCATGTTGTTGTAGTGACATACTCATTTAAAAAAACACAGATAGACACTCCAAGTCAGAGACCCTTTCTGTACATCTAGAATCATAAGGAGAGACAACAGTATGTGTCTTCAAGATTTTTAAAAACCAGGCAGCAATTAAAGAAAGGAAATGTTTGCTGTACTGATTTTACAGAAGACTTCTGGTAAAGAGAGATAATGTCTTTCTCTTTGGCAGGAAGCTGTATTTCTTATCCCAGATTTTCCAAATCCCTTTACCTTACAGTGCCAGTTCTTTTTTTATAAAATACATAAAAGTGCTGTACACAAGTACTCCTGGACTGACAGCCAACTGAATTTTGTAGGCCTTCTCACAGGAAATAATACCCCAGTATATGCAAGATGGCTTTTGTAAACTCAGTATAACAAATGCCTTAATATTTGAACTATAGCTTAGAAACCTGGAGGCCAATGGGGCTTCTGTAATTCTGCAGAACACTTTTGTATGTTAATTCTAATTCTCCAGAAGTTCTTGGAATTCTAGAGTAACCACCAGTAATTGAATTATCCTTTTTCCTTTTTATTGGCATCCATTTCACTTAATACATAATATGGCACAGTGCTGTGTCTAAGCCTAGACTATGTTAGTTATTTTAGACAGAAGACCTGACAAGGTGCTTGCTATTGTGGGACATTAAATCAATGTTTCTCTTCAGGAAGCTCAGATACATGTTTTTGTATGCGAGTGGTGTCCAAGGTAAAAACCGTCAGGTAGTCTAACGAACACCAGAAGTGTGTATTTAAGGTTTCCTCCATAAATTAATATGTTGTTCTTTTCAACTCTTACTATTTTAGAGGTAAGCCAGCGATTTCCAACAACACACCCAAATGGAAGACAGATCATGCTTACCTATCTGCTACCATGGCTTCATAATATTGAACTTGTAGACAACAGACTGCTCCTCCCTGGTTCAAGCCCTACCACTCCAGAAGATGAACTGAAGGACAAGGATGGAGAAATAGCAGTCACAGGTGGACTAAAAGGCAATGGCTGGGGCTCACCTGAGGCCACCTCACTGGTTCTTAATAATCTCATGTATATGACAGCCAAGGTAAAAAGGCAAATCAAACCTGTAAAACCCTTCCCTCCAAAACCAATAATTTTGCACTGGAACAGTGCAAAGACAAGGACAATACTAAAACTGTTCTCTTTCTAAATATGGGCAAATAAAAATGTTTCATTCTTTAAAAAAACCCCACCTTAATAGTGAGAGCATTAAGGAGTACTAATGGGGGTTCTGAGTTCAGTTCCCTCATATATCACCTCCTGGGTTAATGTGTAAGGCAGCAGATGAAAGTTTATTTGGGGGTGAGAATAAGCACCTGGAATTTGTCCTGCTGAAGCTCTTGTACTTTCTAGGAAACACTCACATATTCTTTTGAAAAGCAAAAAGGGAAAAATGAGTATAAATTTCTAAAGTGCTAGTTAAAGCATTTTTTTTGTACAAGGGAAAGTATTTTACATCACAGGTCCTGATAAAGGACCAGGGATTCCTTTTGTCCAATAACTTTTTAATGTAAAATGCCTAAGGAGGTGTTGGAGAAGATACTGAGAATCCATTTTTACCTTCTCGTTGCTGAGTTGCAGGCTGCCCTACTAGTGTGCCATGCCTTCTGTGGCACTGCTTTTACCAGATTCAGTAGATCCATCTAAACTGCTAAATATATAAACTCCAAAAAGTAATGCCTGGTACCTATGTCCTGTGAGACAGAGTGGTTCGTGTTTCCTAACCTGCTTAGGGTTAATCCTCTCTCAAACAGACTGTCTGTATCCATGCTACACAGCAGTTGATTCTGAATCTTGCCTCATGTTGATGGCCTCTAAGAAAAACACAATAATTATTTTGTGTGTGTTTTGTCATATGACCACATCTGAAGTAACGTGGGGACTGTACTTCAGCCCACCAGCATGTTTGATACCCATTGCATATCCAGGGCGTGATAGTGCCTTTGAATAATCTGATGATATGGAATCTCTAGGATATTGTTAGTGGAATTTTATGGGTTGAAAACAGGTTTGATGCAGTCTCACCCTGACTGCCTGTCAGCAGCAGTCCTTGGAGTAAGTTGCTTCCAAAACCACACAAAGTCTTGGTTCCAGCGTGATTAAGTAGACTTGCTTCAAACCATATGGATTGACCTAGTTTTGAGGCTGTGTGTGTGACAAAGGGACTGGCACCTGGAAGTGTCAGAGTAGATGACAGTCGATGTAGATGTCAGTGACGGTGTAGATCTAGCTAATATGTGTTATATAATTTTCGGTAGGACAGCGTGACCTGGAGATTGCATCTCCTCTGCTAGTAGAATGTCAGCCTGTGCAGTGGTTAAAAGAGACTTCTCAAAAGTGGGAGGCAAAAATTTTACATAGGAAACAGAACATCTTCAATTCTAGACTCCCACATAATTGGATGCATGCACTAAATATTTAATTGGCTGGACAAAAGGGAGTAATTTCTGTAACTGTGTCTTGCAAAAGAGAGTAAAAGCTGCTCGTTTCCAATGTGAAAGCAAAGGCCTGTAAAATGCTTAATTCTGCTAGGATTTACTGGGAGGAGAGGTTGTCCAGTACTGTGGACCAATTGTCCACTACTGTGAAGACTGAAGCACTTAGGTACAGACATGCAGAAGCAGAACTTTGGTTACTTGACAACTGTAAAGATGAAACTTAATAAACTGCTTGGTTTTAGGATCACTTTTTGAATTTATATTCCTCAAGAATTTTTTGTGTGTGTGTGATTTAAGTCCTTCTGTGGATCAGAACCTAAATGCTTTTAAATAGAATTTATGCTCTGAAGTCTGTCAGATAGATTTTGAAAATACTGTTTTGTAACTTTTTACATCATTTGACTGTAGATTTTGCATTAGAAAATGCTCTAAAAGACCGTGCTTTAGTTTGGAGGTCTGTGTATTTCAAGAAATGTATGCCTACAATTCTTTGCAGTATGGAGATGAAATTCCTGGACCGGAGATGGAAAATGTCTGGAATGCTTTGGCCAACAATGAAAAGTGGAGTAACAATCTTAGGATAACACTGCAGTTTCTCATTAGTTTGTGTGGTGTTAGCAGTGATACCATCCTCTTACCTTATGTAAGTGTTTGCACTTTATTTTTTTTTGCTGTTGTTTACACAAGTTTTTATAAAGAAAACAGCTATCATCTGCAGAAAATTAATTTCTGTATCAAAATTAAGAAATATCAACATATTGCCATACAGGACACTGTACAACATTAAATGTCGGGATTAAAAGAGCCAAGAAACTGAAATTAAAGAAAGGAATTGAGTACTTCAGATCTCAGTCTTCACCAGTGCAGCACACCCCATTTCAAGTAGGAATTGGGCTTCTTTCAAGCAAAGAGCAACTTTGCATGTCGTTGTACGGGCATAGTAGCAGAGATGCACCATAAATTCCCAAAATGAATGAGAAAAATATTAGAAATATTTTTTCATTACAGACTGTCATAAAAATATGCAATTTATATACATATATATTTAATTTTTTATTAAAAAGACAGAATGGCTGTTCTGAGATTAAATAACTTGCATGGAAAATGAAGAGAAGTAAAAATACTAAATGCTTATATTTTTTCTCAGTAATCAATTAGTTTACGAAGTTATTAGTTAAATTTTGAAAGTCTTCTAAGCAATGGATGTTGTATCATGAATGGGACATAACAGGCTATGATCTTATTAGCTTATTTGTTGTAAATATTTAGCTGTTCTTTCAGAAAAGCATGCAGTTTTAACGAAGTGATGCATTCTGTTCTCCTCTAACTGACTAAGGCTTTCTGTGGGACATCGTAAGAGACAGAAGATAGCTAACCTTTATAAGCTCCTACCATATCAGCTTCTGCCTTTGCATGGCTGTCATAAACTATATAATGGTTCCTGTAATGTGCAACTCAAACTGTGCTGGATATTGTTGTTATTCCAGTTAAAATAAAATCAGGGCTGTCTGAGAAAAGCAGGATAGTTCCATTCCCATGTTCTTTATGGCTCAGTTGCTGGGTGAAACAGAATCTAAATTTAGTAAATTTTCCAGCACAATTACAATATCCTGTTTTATTAGCTAGCCTTTTTCTATTGATTTCCCTGCATTAAATTCAAAATTACTGTTAGTGTGATGAAACTTGTCTAAAAATCCTTGTAAACATAATTCATTTAGAGTTGCTGAAATAATAGTTTGCTTAAAGTCCTTATGATGACTGCTATGAATAACAAAATAAAATATGGAAGCCCATACAAATTTTCAAGATGTTGTTATTGTGCCATAGGCATCCTGTTTGTTTCCTTTTATTTGTAGTGTTTACTGTTCTATGGTCTCAAATCAGCGTATATATATGCCTCACTAATCAAAAGAGGAAAAATTTGACAGTGGGGTTGATGTAAGAACAAGCTCAAGGTTTATATGAGAGGAAGACAAAGGCATTGATCGCAAATATCTCGAGGGTAATTAAGATCTTTCCATCAGCTGTGACAGAGGCTCTCCATTCACTGTTGACCATGCTTTGAACAGGAGGTTAGATGAGAGACCTCCCAGGTTCTTTCCAACCTGACTGATCCTGCAATCTATGACAGACTTGGCATTGGGCCCAGAGGTGGTCTCCATCAGGAGGAGCTATGTTAGCAGAGATCAGATGGAAAGCACAGAGATAAGACACGAAATGAGGGCTGTTGAATTTCTGTCAGCTTACAAAAGGAATAGGGGCCGTTTTCTAAGAGGAAGGAGTAGTCCTGTGCTGAGTATTTGTCTAACTCCGAAATTTGTAGCCTGACCCCTAAATATGTTGGCTGGTGCCTGCTAACCCTGTCACGTCTTGCCCAAGAGCCCCTCACATACATTATCCTCCCCTCCAGATACTTGCCAACCCAAAGCTTTTAGCACCTCCTTTTTCCAAGACTGTTACCATCCCACAGCTCTGAGCAGCCAGCCTCGAACCCCCTCCTACCCAGAACACTTCTTTCTTCAGATTCTTTCCTTGCCTCAATATCTTGGCTCTCACAGCTCTGTCCTCCTCCAGGACAGTAGAGCAATCTGTTTTGGCATCTCCAGCTTCATCTGCTCAGCCTCTCCTATGTTGCCTGGGGGACTTTTCTGGCCTCCCTCCCAGGCTTCCAGTGGCTGTTAACAAGACACTCAGGTCTTCATTGGTGGCAGCATCTGACAAGGTTCCTGTGTTTTCTGCCACCAGTTAGTCCACATTTTATGATGTTGAGTTAAAAGTCTGATTCTCAGATTTTACAAAATCTGAAAAAATTTTCAGCTTCTGTAGGAAGCCTGACTGTGCTTATGAGTCACCCCTTCACTGATAGCTTTGTCTGGAGTAAGAAAATACACTGGGCTTATCACGTGCATCTGCTCAGTGTTTTGCTAGTGCCCTGGAGTTTACAGATAAGAAATCATACCTAACTCTGCTAACTACACAAGACTGCGGATACCATAAACACATGTCTTCCATTATCATGTAGATTACAGATACATGCTAGCAAATAAAAATCATTTGGACAGTTTATCAGCACTGTTTCAGGTCACCTGGGCTCAAAAGACCGAGGAGTTGCAAGATTGCCAGTTTACCCATCTCCTTTTGGAGTCCCCTGTGCCCCAAGGCAGTCACCAGCTGCTTTGTGCCTTCAGCCATCTGTTCTCCCTGTGTGAGTTCAAGCCAAAAGCACTTTATTTTTAATCTTTTTTTTTTCATCAACTAAATTAATTGCTTTGTCTCTTATGTTTCCTTTAAACATTTTTTTCCCAGCGCCCTGGTACAAATTGCTGAGCACTCCATTCTTTCACATTATGTACTGAAAAATTTCTTAGAATATTTATAGTTCAGAAACCTCTTCAGCAAAGACTTAGCGTGACCCCTTCAGGGGTTAGAGAAGCTGAAAGGGGCACTGTGAGCCCAACCAGAAATGAGCCTCAGAAAGGAGATGGATTTGTATCTGGAAAGTCTCTGGGAAATTGTTAGTAAAAGAGACTTGGAATATGTGTGTTTTCTCTACTTTAAGGGGAAAAAAAAAAAAAAAAAGGAGAGAGAAAGGAAAATAAAGCTATTAGGGAGTTATTTAAATAGAAGTATTTAAGAGTATAAGAACAGCAATACTTGGTGAGGCCAATAGGCAGTTCAGTCCAGTATATTAGCTCCCCTATAAGCATCTATTTAGGGGCATCTTTAAAAACAAGCAGGCAAGCACAGAGGGATGCTTCCCCATATGGTCTTCCAGCTCCAGCACTTTATGAATCAAATGGTTTTGAGTTGGAGAGAGCCTCTGCTTTTAATAGCCATCAGGGTTTCTTTCCTCAAGAATTCAGCCTAATTTGATCTCAGACTCTGCTGGGAATGCGATGTTGATGTCAAAGTGAAAAGTTTCATTTCTGTATGAACTGTATGTGGTTTTGGTGTCTGTCCAGGAGCAACACTTGCATTCTGGATCCTTTCAGTACTGCAGTGTAACATTTATTGATTTATTTGGAAATTCACTTTAGTCAGAGTTTAACAACTGTTGGTTTTTCCTCTAGATAAAAAAGGTTGCAATATATCTGTGTCGCAATAACACTATTCAGACAATGGAAGAGCTTCTTTTTGAGCTGCAGCAAACCGACCCAGTGAACCCTATAGTCCAACACTGCGATAATCCTCCATTTTATCGTTTTGCTGCCAGCAACAAAGCCTCAGCTGCAGCTTCTGGTATGACCTCAATGTATTGTGTTCTGTTACCCTCTGAAGTAGTCAAATATACTTAAGAACCAATCCCATATTTAACCTTGTTAATGTTTTGCCAAATTCTTGAAAAATAATAGGTTATGTCACTTTGGAATGAGCTTAGTTTAAGGAGTGGAAGAACGTTACTATGTTAACCTGCTCCTCAGAGCATATAAACTTTACACCATTCAACCATGCGAGCAGGTCCTGGTTTGTAGAGCTGACAGTGTTCAGTCAAGTGTGCAAGTACTTGCAGGATGATCACTCTGACTGTAGTTGCTAAAAAACCCTTTAAGTTATGGTCTTTTATTGCTTTGCACATAATGTCTGCTGTGTGTAACAGGTGTTCTTGCTGACATCTCATACACAGGAACCACCTCTAGCAGCAACACTGTTGTAGCTGGCCAAGATAGTTTTCCTGATGCAGAAGAGAACAGAATGGTGAAAGAGAATGATGAAAGGTTTGTGTTTTGGGTTTGTTTTTTTCTCCAAAATGTATGTGTTTTCCTAGGCTAAGGGTGAGATGTTGGACAGAGGTCTGCATTGTATTGTGAGGAACTCTGATGCTCAAGCTGATCCTAAATGGTGTTATCCCAGTATGTATAATATTTTTTAAAAAAGTTGTTCATGGGATTCTAGTTCCTGACTGTTGTTAAATAATGCATTGTAAAGAAACAACTGTTGAACCTACATTGAATGAATGTAGGTAGATCATGGGTTCTTAGGGATTATCCACAAAGGAAAAAGAAAATCAAAAGTGTGCATCAAATAGTGGCTACTAAAAAATCTATATGAAAAATCAGTTTTGATCACACTTTTTGATTTCGTGGAGTAAAATTTAGTTTGCAGTTCTGTATCCATGATCACAAGGACACCTCCTTTGTCTGGATAAAATATCTTACAGAGGAAAGCTATGTAAAATACTTTGCTTAGAAATCATATATTCAATTTAGACTTTTGCTTCTTATGGTACATACTGAAAAATGACAAATAAATACAAAGCCTAAGGGTCAGCAGATCCTTGAGCACAGACAGATATATATTGTTTCTCTCACGGAAACCCTCTTAGTTTTGAAAGAGAACTTTGAATGTCTTAAAATAACATTCATCAGTAAGTGCATTGGTATTACATTAATCTCCTGTTGCTAATAGTGACTAGTATCACTTCAATGGTCCAACCTTCCATAGGTTCAGAGCTTAGAGGCACAGAGACAATTATGTAAGCAAACTTTTCTGTACTTCAGAACCTTTTTAATTACTTGCCTTCTACATGTTATAAACTGAGTAGCTTTCTGTCAGGTTGGTTGTATGTGTCTGCTCATTTAAATGTAAGTAAAAAGTAGCACTCAGTACTAAATGAGGTTTCAAATTGATAGTACAGCATATTTTACTCTGAATGATGTTTTCAGCATATGCACTAGAAATGTAGTCAAAAGGAAAATAAAAACATTTTCCTCTGAATTATTTTTTTATTATTCTTTACCTAAATTTTATGGCTATGTAGTTTTAAGTTAGATTTTTATTTAGTTGATTTGCAGGCAAGTTGAGCAAACATCTCCTACTGTACTTTCAATCTAACTGTGTTTTCAAGATTTCTTGTCTTATGTAAGTTTTAAATGTGACTCCAAAAAGGTTCTTAGGCTTCAGATCTACCAGAGATCATATGGTAAAAATGAAAGGAAAATTACAAAGTTCTGGTATTCTGGTGTTCTCCTTCCTGCTGAAAGACACCTCAGAAAAAAATGGAAAATAATTTACCTGAATTCATTGCTGGCATTTATGTTACCAAAGACATTGGAAGCTGAAAGTACATCTGTACTTCAAAACCAGTGTATCAATCTTAGAACGTCCATTAATATTGACTTCATGCATCAAGACATATGAAATAATATCATGTATTAAGATGGCTCATGATGCATTTTTGTCACTCACACAAGGAATTTTTGTGTCCTCAAAAGAGACAGGTGTGCTTTGGAAACAGTTTAATAGGTCAATGTAGAGTGAAATACCCTGCACTAAGATGTATGCACATTAGTAAAAAATTGAATTGAATTGAATGTTGTCTAGAAAACCTTCAGTTTTGTTTCATTTGATATGTGGTTATTTGTAATTAGTTTCCTAGCTTTGCAGAAGCAGTGATGTTTTTAGATCATCGCTAGTGTGTGAGCCCTCAGTATGGCTCCTCTCACTCTGCTTCAAGCCTAGTTACCCTGAGAGGACAAGGTGGAGGAGGTCAAAGGAGACCACAAATAAAAGTTAGCTGGTAAAAAATAAAAGGTCTGTGGCAGATTTGAGGACGGCTGTGAGCAATTTGTTCTGGCTCTCATAGCCCTTAACTCTATTAGGTCTGCCCTGGCAGTTGTTGGAATCTCCTGTAGAAGGGGGATCTGCTGAAGCTTTTCCTGCTTGATACTTGTGTGGGTTTGGCTTGGGACTTATCCAGTCAGTTACTGCTTTAGCAAGTTGGGAGAATTTTACCCACGAACATGATCTGTGACAAAATACTAGCTGTGGACTCAGTTCAGCCTTAGCAGTTTCTTGCTTCAAGAAAATCACGTTTGCAGCATAAGAATTTCCCTTTGCTAAATTTTAAAAGCTGTTAGAACTTCTCAGAAACTGGCTACAAAATCTTTTATGGAAAGAAACAGCATTGTATTCACATTGCTATCTACTCTTGTGTAAAAGTGCAGCTGTGAACTTCAGTGTAAAAGTGCATACATAAAGTAATGCTTTTTCTGTTTTTAGAGTAAGCGTATAGTCCAGATGTTTAATGTCAGTCTGTGTTTATAGTGAAGATTTTTTCTCTTGTATTTGAAGGTTCAGTAATGTAATCAGAGCACATACCCGACTAGAATCAAGGTACAGTAATAGCTCTGGAGGATCTTACGATGATGACAAAAGTAAGTTTTATTATTCAATTTGATGAAATTTCTGGTGTTTTGGTGGGAGAGGAAAACATTCTAATGTCTGGTGGAGGCTCTCTGTTTAAATTCTTTATAAACAGTAATGTAACAAATGAAGCTTTACCATACAGGGAGTGTCCTTATTTTACCTTTATACCTCATTTAATTAATTTGCTTTGTTTAATCTGGGCTCAGTCAAACCTATTTGAAGGCCAGAGAACTTCACAAAAGGCAGCAGAGAATCCTCCAGATAGTAACACACTGAGCCTTTTGTACATGGCAAAGTGAAAGACTTCTAAGAGCGTTATAGCAAGTGCTTTGAGTTGTGCCATTTGCCAATGCATCCCTCCAAATCAAGTGCTGTTACATGAGCATGAAAAGAGATTCAGGAGTTTCCAAATATGAGATCTTACCTCCTGTTTAGCTTTCATCAGCCCTCTGCAACCAGTTTCTGGCTACACGGTGCAAATGTGTATTAGATTGTCATAGGTCTCCTGAGCACGCTTGTTGTTCTTTATGTATTTCTGCAAAAGGGACTATAAATAGACACTTGTTGCTCAGCAGATGTTCCAAAGAAAAACAATGTCAACTATTGAACAACAGTGTAAAATTTAGGAGTTGGATTGCTTGGCTTCATTTTTGGATTGAATTATAAAGACAGCTTAGAGATTTCAGTTAGGCCCTAACCAAATGTAAATAAGGCAAGACCTTGTTATTGACTTTCATCTTTGAATTGTTAAAGCCAGGTCAAATAATATATAGGCCATAAGGTCTTGGTTTGCTGCTATAGACACCATTTTGGAACAGTATTTTAACTTAAGATTTTAAGTACACTTTAATCCAAGTAATTTTTGGCAATACTCTTCTGCAAAATATGTAAACATTGTCAAATACAATACAATAGGATAATTAAATGTATATTAGAAACTATTATTCATAATTATGAAGCACAGTATTTACAAAATATTGCATATGTACAAACTGTAGTATTTAAATACGCAAAGAAGTCTGCAACATCTTAAACTCAATAGGTCTTGTCTTGGTTTTTTCGTGGCTTTCTAGTGCTGCAGCTACTAAAAATTCTTCTCCAGATATTAACTGGAGCACTGGTGCTAATCTGATCTGCATGAACAATCTTTCAAAAGAGAACAATGTTTGTATTACAGAACAACCTTCAAAAGTCGCTGGTTTCGACAAGAGCTTAGAGTAATAAAAGGTTAAAAAATACTGAAATTTTCTTTGCTCCTTTGGAATGTCTCCTCAAGCCAGTGCCCAAATGTTTTTTTTCCTGCATGTACCTGCAAGCTTCATAGTACAATGAATGTTTATGCAAAGTGTGCTTTGCCCAGGGGTTCCTTTAGCAAATATATGAATACCTAAATGTAAAATAAAATGCATTTTACTTAGCTACTCTTATAAGAAAGAGTAATTCTTATACCATTTGTCACTCTGCAAGATACATAATGCAACTTCCATTAGGAAAGCACAACTTATTCCCTCTAACAGGCAGTCCAGGCTGCAAAGGAGTTGCATGTATGGCTTCTCTCTTCTCTCCAGTCCACTTGAACATACATGTATTGCTGAGGATATAAACAGGGAACATAACTCTGCAGAACAGAAACTGTTTTGTTCAGATAAGGGTTGCATGTTAAGTCTCGGTGTGAACTTCATGGAGCCCTATGCTGTTAAACACTTAAATTGGTAGTAATAAGTAGTGCCTGTGCAATGCTTTTTCTGTGAAAAGCATCTGGCAAACATTTTCTGGTTAATTCGTAGAAGATTAATATGCAAAAATGCTGTACTTTGCTACATTATTAGGCCAGTTTGTTCTTTATCTGTAACAATCGATCATCTTCCAAATGAGGATCTAAGTAGAGGTCTAAATCATAAAGATCTAAAATGTTCCTTGAAAGACCAGCACTGAAGAATGGGAATTATAAAGCTAGCATTTTAGGAATAATTGGAGGAGCAGCTACTGCATTGAAGGACTCCTGAAGATCTGGGCTGAAGATGTTTTTTCAAAACTAAGAATTGATGTGCATTAGAAATAGCTAGCTCTGATACTTTTGTAGGCATCAAAACATTTTCTTTTCCCGTGGGAAAGCTGACAAGCATCAGATGCATGCTGTTAAAAAAAAAAATAGAAAGTGCTGTGAGTTTCAAACCTACCTAAAATATAAAAGTGTAACGAAATAAAACCAAAACAAACAAACAAAAGCCTACAAAGAACAAACAAAACCAAACAAAGCAGAGAAAAAAATAACACTAATTAAAAATTCATAAAAGGCAATGTTTGGATGTATGTCAAGAACAGACCTGGAAAAGCTACTTTCCAAAACAGTGTATTGCAGACTGCTAGACCTCAGAGATAAAAACCGACCAGAGGGAAAATCAAAAGGAGTGAGACGGAACAAAATACAGAAGAGATGAGCAAAACCTTGCAGCTGACAGAAGACAGAAAGTGTTGGACATAACTTACTTGACCCACATCATTGCAGATAAACAGGTGGAAGAAAAAACCCTAATGCTGGTTAAGAAACAGCAGCTGTCATAGTGAACCAAAGTTAAATATGAGAAATTCAAGAATTCTTCCCTGTCGAAACAAAATTGCCCTGAAGATGTTTTTTGCATTCCTTATGCCTCCTTGCTAATTCAGGACATTTAACTTTGCCTTTGTAGCATCGCTCAGCAGGGCACTGGTGAGGGGTTGCAGGAATGCGTCACTGGTACTCTGTTCCATGCAGCAGATGGCTTCTGACAGCAGCTTTGTTGGCTGAACTTTTCTCTCATTTTTGAAGAGAAAGTCTGTTGCTTGGTGCTTTGTGATCTGGATCCAAAGCTACTAAGTGACAGCAGGGATTCAGCTGCCGCTCCTACAATTCAGCGCTGTCTGCTTGGAATCTCTTTAATTTCCAGCAGCATGAAAGAGGGATTAAAAATGCATCACTTGTTATTGGACACAGGAATTTGCAAACCTCATGGCATCTTATCACATCATTCCAAACAGCTGAACTGATACGTTAGCATAAAATCTATTTTAGTGTTTCTCAAAAATGGGTAACCAGACTTGGGGTTTATGCACTCTGTTTTATTGCTTTTCCATGCAGACGATCCTGTTTCTCCATATACAAGCTGGTTATTGAATATTGTGGAAACCAAACAGCCACATCCTCTGCCCATGCCTTACAATGGAGGATGTTGGGCACCACTTGTGGACTACCTTCCAGAAACCATCACACCCCGGGGACCCCTTCATAGGTGAGCAGTTTCTCATTCTGACATTTCAGACAGTGTGATGCTTCCTCTTACGAGTTGACCAACACCAATTCAACTGTCCCACCACTCAGAACATCTGAAAATCATACATTCAATTTCTGCTGCTTTCCAGTGCAAAAATTACCTTGCAATGAGAGCCCTCAACTCTACCAGATTTCTACCAGAAAGCCTATTTACAATGTAGGACATTGCTGGTAAGAATCAGACTGAAGAAACAACTCAAACAGAATAGGAAAATTTCTCTTTTGAAAGCCTTTGTGCTTGTTACTCATAGGTCTTTGATCTTTTATTCTAACTAGGCTATGCATATTCTGAAATTCCTCTTTTACATAATTTGTATTGACAATAATAGGGTTTTTTTCAGTAATGGGTACTTATCTGCTTGATACCATAACTAAGGTGCTTCAGCATTAATCGTGTCGGGAAGAAATGCAATAAATTTGAAAATCTAGAGATTATTTCTTCAGAAATAGGCCTCTTTGTACTGCTTTCCCATTTCCAAGAAATTTGAAACTGGCAATGTGATTTAATTTCCAGGTGCAATATTGCTGTCATCTTCATGACTGAGATGGTAGTGGATCACAGTGTGAGAGAAGATTGGGCTCTTCACCTCCCTTTGTTGCTACATGCTCTCTTTTTAGGTAAGACCAACAGAATAGGAAACTAAGTGTAAATGTACTCCCATCCTTTTTTACTTTAGTTTTGCTGAAGGTGTAGAGCTGTGTTTCTTACATGTTTAGATTATAACCTCTCCCTCAACCCTTAAAAAGAAGCCCAAGGGAATTACAGTACATGAATTAGTATCAAAACTTTTGAAGCTTTTGAATATTTTGGCCAATTTCATGCAAATTTGAGAGATGTGTAGAAATTTGAAGATGATTGACTTCCTAAAATATCTCTAAAAACATGTAGCCAGTCAAACTCAAGCCCTCTTATAGTTTGGTTTGTGATAGCAGTCTACACATGCCTTAGGCCTGTACTACACACATTGGTGCTGTCTCTTGCCTTTGCAAAAATACTCTCTAAGAGAGCAAAGATTACTGTACTGCAGAGATAGTGGACTAGGACACAGACCACTGGAAAGCAGGCTTTATTAATTGCACTGGTAATGGAATACGTTATCATCAGTGTCCTCCCTTGTGTACCTGAGCATAGAGGCACTGCTTTTTTCCCACTGCTCTGTCTGTTCCTGACTGTCACACAGTTCAGCTGGAAGGTGTTAGCTTCCCTGTCCTGTTTAACATTATGAAAAGTGAGTGGTCTAATTTTTTAGTGCACAAGAGTATTTAGCATTATAAAGCCATTCCTTAACTTTCATGGTTGATAAATAATAGTGTTCACAAAAAAAACACAGCCAGACAGTTGTGAAATAAATTTATTATAGCTGAGATTGCAGTTCACTTCTCATTCAGTCACTATAGTTACCACTAAGTCCATTCATGATCAGTCTGGGAAGAGTCTGCTGTTCAGCAGGCAAAAAGAGATTAAATTGAGAGGTTATAGCACAGTGGTAGAAAAGTAAGTTGAAGAAGATAATTCATTCTCCTTTAATGCTACTCTGTCACCAGCTGTTCTGTTTGAATTTTTTTTATGAAATAGGATTTTGTATATCAGTATACTTGTTTCACAAACTTCTAAAGAAATGCAGGACTAATAACCAGGACTGTGTTGGATGGGACTTCCAGAGTAGGTTTCAATAGGATATTTCACATATATTCTTCACTTAAAATTGATATTTATTTTGTGGCTGCCCATAACAATTTTTTTCTTCTTTTCTTATACATCTGTGAACTTTCCAAGTGTCAGAGGGAGCTGAAAGAGAACTGGATCAAGTTTATCGATCAAACCAATAACCATTAACTGGTCAAACATCTTTTGTGTGACTTGTAACAAGTGTGAGAGAACTGGTGCTTACAGTTAGAAATAAGAATACAGGAATAACAAGACAGGAGTAGTATGCAGCAGCATGACCACTTTAGTTAAGGCAGCTTTAAGGAGCCGTCTGGGAGCCATGCAAACAACATATGCAAAAATAGTCAAGACACTAGTAATCCATTATAAAAGTAACTTTAGTTATTTGTTTGTGCAATAAGTTTTCAACATTACATTTTTTTAATGAGAAACAAAGAAATTTATAAATACCATTTGAAACAATCTCTTCATTAAGAACTCAATTCTAAAATGTGAAATTAAAGTTAAATGTAACTGGTAACTAAGTGTAACTGGTTTAGTGGTAACTAAAGTGAGATCACAACTTTCAGGCTTTAAATTAAATTTCTCTAGAGCTGTTACACCTCCTGTGGAAAATTTTTCTATGTTTTGTAGTAGAGGTCTTGTGATGCTATAAGGATGTTATGCTGTATGTTAGCCAAAAGTATGACTGTGATTGAAAATCAAGTATTTCTGTCCTATTGGAATGTCAATAGACAGACAGATACATCTGACTGAAAAGGAAACTGGAAACGAGTATGGAGGCTAGCTGGAGAGCCAGTATCCTTTCATTTATTGGAATGAGAAAATACTTAAGTGAGAGACTTTTGCAATTTATGTGTGTGTAATAGGCTAATAGATGGTTTGTAGTATTGATAGAGAAGTAGAGAGGCATACTTCTGGTGTGAACCTGCCTATGTAAGAAGGGCATGAAAATCACTGCTGTTTAAAATCTCTTTTGCAACCAACGTGAAATGAGTTGAGCAGCTAGACTGCTTCCCCATGGAAATGTTTCCATGTCACAGAAGTTTACCCTCTCAGGAATGCTTCCAAAGTAAAGAAGGGCCTAGCACTGGACAAGCACAAAGACTGAACTGTCCTTCTCATTTCATAGCAGATCTGTGCCAATACTTTCATACAATCCTGGGGCTTCGTAGGATTTCAGTCACAAGTGTTGCCAACACAGAATTCATTTTCAAGTAGAAGAACTTTTCATATCCTTTCTGATATATTGTAGGGTAGGCTGGGTTCATTATCTCCTGGCAGGTGGAAGGAAATGGAGAAAGGAGAATAGGAACAGAAACCTGAAGAAGCTGAAAAAGAGTCTGGGCAGGATGCCTGCATTTTTTTTTAGAAGAGGCTATGGGCAGATGAGTAAGACCAAGGATCACAGGACCTCCAAAGAACTGCCCTTAGGAGCCAAAGGCACACTGTTCAGACTATGGCAGTATGAGCAGCTATTTTTGCACTCCAGAAAAGAACCAGTATGACTGGAGTATATTATAAAACACCTGACTTGAAAGATCTGTTGGCTGCTGCCACTTAGAGTAATGAAGGAACTGCTTTTTAAAGAGGAATATATCCTGAGAAGAGGAGCTGAAGAAGTTAAAAAATAACTTTTTTAGCACTGAAACTACTCCTAAACTGAAAAAAGTATTTTTAAATATCTTAGAAGGTACTGAAAGAGAATCAAAAAGAGACTACTACAACAGAGTGCAGTTTATTTTACAAACATCATTTTAAAAACATATATGTTTCCTTCACTTTTTTAATTTGTGAATGATTCAGGCTGTTTTAAAATCTTATAAACAGCAGTAGTGTAAACCAGATCAGTCTTTCAGTGCTAACCTTCAGTTTCAGCTCTGCACCCTGTGCTAGGGGCTAATTTCTCCTGCTACTCACTGATAGCTGAAGTTTTTTTTCAAGTGATTTGTCTGTCAGTTCCTTTCTTAACAAATCAGTATAAACCTGATGTCTGTGCAAGGAAGCCACATACTGTGGTAAGCAATGAAATTACAACCACCATCACGAATTCCTTATCTTTAGAGGTTTGCCAAACCTGTCAAATTAACACTGCACTGAGACAGAATACCTAAAGTTGTAATGCCACTCATTGTTTGTATCTCCTGAATGGGACCTCAGTCTGGAAACAGATTATACACATTTAAGAAACAACACTAGTAACTGTGTCTGGAAATGCTACATCTTTTGTTTGTTTGTACTGTTGTCATGAACTTGCCTTGGAATTTTCACTATTTCTGGAATGTGAACTTGTTTATTATTACTTCATATTCAAAGGTTGCTGTAACCTTTTCATTTAGGCCTTGACCATTACCGCCCAGAGGTCTTTGAACACAGTAAAAAGTTACTGCTTCACCTTTTGATCGCATTATCTTGCAATAACAACTATCAAGCCATTGCATCAGTGCTTCTTCAGACCAGAGAGATGAATGAGACCAAGACTCTGACAGTACAACCAGCATACTTACCTGAATATCTTTACACAGGTAACAAAGAAAGGAAAATAAGAGAACATTGCATTATATTGTCAGGTTTTTGAAAGTAGGATTACTTTTCTAAAATACAACAGTTTTGATAAATCAAAGTAGTAAAGTGGAAAATATGAGCCCCATATTAATTCCATGTGAACTATCCCAGAGATAAATGCTATTTATTATTAGATAACTTTTCATGGTAGCAATAATGTCATCTAGTGTAAGGCAAAATATATAATGTAGTATTTTAAAATTAGTAGGCCTGATAACTTCTTGACTCCCGCCTCAGGGAGCCAGGACTGCTTTAAATGAGGGCAATCATTCCTCAGCCTTCAAAAGAAATTAATAAATAATTCCAACACAGAAAGAGAAGCAAGAATATGCAGCTCAGATTTTCCATGAAGTTAAATTTCATGTGATACACACCCTCCTTTGTCTCACAGGTACACTTCATTTCTGTCCTGAAATCTGTTTCTAGATTAGGAGGCTTACTTTAGACTTCTGCTGAGATCAGTGTTCTATTAACTTTTACCAATTTACCTGTTTTTAAGGAGTTTCTTGGGAACACTTTGTAGAAAGCTGATAGCTAGATTTGCTGTTGTCATATAATATTACCAAAAGCAAGTGTACTGTTGAGATTTGAAGGATCACAGAGCCAATGTTGAGTTATGGATGTAGGATTAGTTGTCTGGGAGAGAGTGAGGAACTTCACTGTACACTGAAAAATGAAAAGAAAATATTACCAAATTAGTGGCATTTCCATAGTCCTTTAGGAATGTAATCAAACTAATAAGTAATTTGGCTTTATAAAGAATATTATGTGATAACTTTTTTTTTTCTGAGACACAACAAAGTTATTTTAAAGTAATGTGTAGACGGGATAGGTACTTCAGATTAATGAATGTTTTGCCAAAGAGGTTCCATTCTGAATAATGTCTGTGCAAAATTACCTCACATGAATTTCCTGTCTCAAGTTAGGTAGATTTCTTTTTCAGTGCATGTCTGTGGATTATGAAATACAGAATAAAATTCTTACATTAAAATTATATTACTGCTTTTATGCCAAAATGAAAAACCGTTTTCACTCCTATGTCTGAAAAACATAATTGGTATCCTGAGTCTGGGCCTCTTAAGTCCAAGAAGGTGCCAAAACTTGGTATTTTGACTCTCTTTTGAGCAACTAATATAAAGAGTGAGAGTGTGGGTGAGTAGCTATAGCAAAGAAACCTAATTGAAAATACTTCAGCTCAGGTTTGTCAAGCAAGTGTCAGGCAACTAAATTAAGAGTGTCCTGATCTGCAATGGATTTTGTCCTCTCATTCTTCTTGCAAGGCCATTTTTTTCTGTTGTAGATACAGCCTAAGATGACTAGCAGTCTAACCTTAGTTTCTAATTTCAACTCCGAAACTGTGTGTCAAGGTTTTGATCTAGCAGAACACTTACTCAGATATTTAATCCTAATGTGGAAAATATTTAGTAGGAGTAGCCCAGTGGTTACAGTTACTAAAGGTGTTGAACAGAAGCCTTAAACATTTGTGTCTTGGTTTCCATTACATTTGTAAAATTAGGACAACATAGTTGTCCCAGTAATTCCACACTGCAGAGTTTTTTTCTTCATCAGACTAGCCCAGAAAATTGAGCAGAACTTTATATGCACTATGCCAACTTCTAAATTCACTTTACAAAAAGTGATACTTCTGAATGTAAAAAAACTTAAATATTTTTCTTTTTATGTTGGGTTCTACACATTTAAAAACACAGTACCATTTTCAGTCCCAGGAGAAATTGAGGGTTGTTGTATTCTACAGGTTTTCCCCATTTCCCAGTAGAATGTTTCTGTTGCTGACTCTGAAAAGAGCTGCTTGGCAGACACTGTCATCTGTAACACTGGCCCAAGAGTGCATTCCATCTTTATCTCCTTCCTTTTGGCTGGCAGGTGGCTTTGACTTTCTGCGGGAATACCAGTCATCTCCGGTGCCAGACTCCGGCTTGAGCTCCAGCTCCACCTCCTCCAGTATCAGTCTGGGAGGCAGTAGTGGAAATCTCCCACAGATTACACAAGAAGTTGAGGACATGGACAATGCTGCTGAATCAGATGAGAAAGCAAACAAATTAATTGAGTTCCTGACAACCAGGTAATGGAGATAAGCAGAGGATATGTTTGTACTCGAAATGCATACTTTCATGTAACAACTTAAAAGACTCAAAGGAAAATTACTGAGCTTATACAGTAATTACAGACTCCCATTCCTCTGTTACTGATACTAATTTTCATAGGTAGGTACTTAAAAACACTTCAGTGTCAGGAAAAGGAGAAAAAAATCTTGTCTGACAGCTTTAAGGTGTTAAATTGACTGATAGTATTATGTTCAGCAATGAACTAATGGAAGAAGATAGTTTTATTCTTATAAAAGAAGATAGAAAATGTACAGGGCATTGTGAAAGGCCATAGTGAGAGTAGTATGAACTACCAACTACAGCCAACAGATTCTAGGCACAATGTTAAATTAAAAAACAGTGATTTCTTTATCCTGCTCTCTAAATGGTATAGCTTATATTTAAGAGAGAGGTTTTGTAAAATACAGCATAGGAATATTCATTTACTTGTATTTAAAATTCTGTTTAGTTGCATGTTTTCCAGGTCATGGCCCTGTAAATATCTAACTGCCTTTACAGATTATATATTTTAACCGATTACATTTATTTCAGATAACTCAAAGAAATTTTGCACTTTGTTTTGTATTTCTTTTAGGGCATTTGGTCCACTTTGGTGCCATGAAGATATCACTCCCAAAAATCAAAACACCAAGAGTGCTGAACAGCTCACTAATTTTCTGCGCCATGTTGTATCTGTATTTAAAGATTCCAAGTCAGGTAGTGAATCTTTTTGCTTTTATAACTAAAGAAATATTCCTTCACAGTCACACTTAATGTTTATCCTGAGACTTAGTAGATCTGCTTATGTAGAAGCACAAAACATATGTCTTAACAAGGATGTATAACATATGAAAGAATTGCTTTAAAAAAAGTCATGTTAGGTTAAACTGTGGCTAAATGTTAAATTGAGTATTTCTTCAAGGCTGTTTGTAGAAAGCCTTTTGATTGATTCTGCCAGATAAAATCTCCTCTATTACCTCTATGATGCTAAATACATCACAGCTACTCAGTAAATGTACTTCAGTAAATTTCTTCTGACAATAAAAGTTTAGTTTTCACCTATTATGTTTTTAGAACTTAGGAAATGCATCGATTGTATTTTGAAAGCCAACACAGTCACTAATTAAATATCTTCAAAGATCAAAGCAGAATGCAGCATCAGTATTTATGTTAAAGATCTTATCCAAAGCCTTCTGAAGCTAATAGAAAGACTCCTAATTTAACTTGGCTTTCGGTTTGGGAGTCTTCAGAAGTTACTCTGTTTCTGCCAGCAAGATTAGTGGTTGGCTTGAGAGTTTGTCCAGGAACTGTAAAAAAAATAAATCATATTATTAATTTTAGACTCAGAATTTTGTTCTGCAGTTCATTTTCTTGCATTTTGTGTGAAATAAATGTAAGCAGTGGGAAATTCTCCAATACACAGACATTTCTGCACCTCCATTTCTCACAGGTTTTGCAGGATATGCTAACATGCATATCCTCCTCATAGAGTGGGTTCAGATGTTAATGATCCACAGTAAACTCTGTTATAAAAAAAATTGACATGCTATTCTTTTGCTTAGGTTTTCATTTGGAGCAGCATCTGAGTGAAGTTGCTTTACAAACAGCTCTTTCAAGCTCTTCCAGACATTATGCAGGTCGCTCTTTCCAGATATTCAGGGCCCTAAAGCAGCCCCTTTCTGCGCATGCGTTGTCTGACCTCCTGTCAAGATTGGTGGAAGTTATTGGAGAGCACGGAGATGAGATTCAGGTACACATGTGTACATAATGCATCTTATTACTGTTGATTCAATGTGTGCTTAATTTAAAATAAGCATTTTAAATGGGGGTGTTCTGGAGTCAAGTGATGAAGAGTATAATGTGGCCTTAGAAAAGGTTACCTCTGAGTTTACTGAATTCACGTGTGTGTTACCTAAACTTTTGTCAGGCTGTTACAATCTTACATACCTCTAAAGAGAACAGCTAGAAAATATCTAGTATTTGTCACTCAAAATGAAATCTTCATGATGACCGTTTTTCCCTTTCAACGCTATTAATTTGAGTTTAAGGAATCCGTCATCTACCTGCTGATGTAATGAAGCAGACACCATCTCATTCCTCAAATGTTAGCATCTTTTGAAATAAAGAAATCCACCCCATCTGTAATAATACAAAGCCTGCACAGACTTAGTTTGATGCAAACCTTTCACCTTTCACTAAGCTATGATGTTCATTCAGTTTAGCTAAACAGACTGAAATTTTACCATCAGAGACTGTTTATTGCAAGATTCAAGACTTAACAAAGAAAAATGCTAGCTCTGAGTAAGAAATAGACAGACATCACCTCCATATTTTACTTAGGTAATGAAACTGCCACAAGATGACAGTAATATTCTGTCACAATTGCTTGTGTAGAGTGTAAATCACTAACCTGAAAGTCAGAGGTTTGGTGGGCCATTGCCAACACCCTGATGAGATATGTACCCTTCTTGCATACCTTCATAGATCATTCAGAGGCAGAAAATAAAACACGTTAGTAGTGACATTTTAATGTTCAGGGCAGTGGCTTTGATGTGAATGTTGTTCTTTTTCAGGAGAAATTATGGGCTTTCAGTAGGTGCCTATTCCTTTTATGAACTGAAGATTTTTAAATGTTACCTTTTTGAATGTCTTTGTTGTAATGTTAACCTCATGCATTGATAGGGGTATGTAATGGAGGCACTACTTACTTTGGAAGCTGCAGTGGATAATCTGTCAGACTGTTTGAAGAACAGTGATCTTTTGACAGTGTTATCACGGTAAGAGGCTGTTCTAACTAATTTTTTTTTCATGTCTCATGATATTACGTGTGCAGTTATGCAGGAAAACATGATTTTGGTAAGACTGAGCTCATTTGTAACCTACAGAGAGCTATGTATGAGCACATTTCAGCCAAATTTTGCCATAATGTTGATACAACTAATGGAACTTTGCAATCTGTTATAGCCTTGCTGCCACTTGGCTATAACCTACTTCAACATCCTTTAAAAATATTGCATTTTTGCACCTTTGTATCATATATCTGAAAACATACCTGGAAAGGAATATGGTTTTTGTAATACTGGTTTCATATAATCTGTCATTCTCAGACGAAGTCTTCCCCAAGAAGTAAATGATCATGGTTTCTTCTCCTCAATAAAACCGGGGAGAATTTTGTCCCATATATACATGGATTTTGCCAGATGTGTAGACCATCTTTATGAAACCCGTGGCCTGAAAGTAGACCTTTGTATATGGAGGGAAGTTGCAGGCTCCTTCTGTAACATGGCTGTTGACAGTAGTGAGGGTGATTAATGTCTCTCTGACTCCTAACAGTAACAACAAAATAGGTAAACTTTTTTTAAAAATGTGCATAAGTTACCATGCTTTACATGCCGCACAAAAATACAAGGGCTGTCTTGAAGGTAGTAGGTGGGGTGCTGTGTAATGGCAGAACACAAGTAGTCCCTCGTGGCAGAGTAAAGAGGGGGAAATAGGCTTCTACTTTCTAAACTAAGGGCTATTTATCTTTCTTTAATGCACATTTCAGGAAAGAGCAAGATGGAACAGAGAATACAAAACACTCCAGGAAGCAGTAGGATGCAATATACTGTATCCTGACACTTGATTCTACAGTTAGATTCTCTTCAATTGCTAATGACAGTAGGGACTCATAGTGTATGAAGTAGGAATGGGATCAAAGAGTCAGGAATTAGCTGTTCTGCAAAACAAACTTCCCTTGCATGTATCAACACAGCATGTTCATCTGTGCAGATCATTGATAGGTATTTTCTGGATCATCACATGGTAATCCATGAGGAGGCATAAGTCATTGAAAATGAAACACCTACTCTTTCTGTAAACCATCTGGAAGAGATCTCAGGATACAGGCAGGAGAGGATGCAATGACAACAAGGTTTCTGAAGGACCTATACTGGCAGGCAGTCACATGACAGGTTTCTTGAGGATAATGTGGTGTATTTGTTAAGATACGATGTTTTTTCTGTCCACAGTTCTCACATTAACCAGTAAGCAATCGTGCATTTTGCCTGCCAAGACGTGCCAAGTTCAGGGCTTGCTTCACTGATGAGTGCATTTTCAGTTCTACCACTGTCCCATTGTATGGGCATTTCCACAAGTCGCTTCACAGCTCTGTATTTCTTATCCCCATGTTGTTCTTGCCTATTTAGACTGTAAGCTATTCCACTCTGGTTTGGTGCAGTGCCATGGGAACTTTATTTCTGTCGTGTCTGTGGGCACTTCTGGAAAAAAAGGCAAGCTGCAATAGACAGTGTGGTGTTTTACTTTTCCTGTTTAAATATTTATTTACAGTTTGATAAATACTTAGCTTGTATCCAATAGGAGCAAGTTTCAAACTGTGCATTCACACATTGTAATGTATGTTATATATCTTGGTTTCAGTTCATCTTCACCAGATTTAACATCAAACACCAAACTGACTGCAAGTCGGAAGAGCACAGGACAGCTGAATGTGAATCCTGCAAGTGGCAACACAGCCACTGCTGAACGAAGCAGGCACCAGAGGAGCTTCTCTGTACCCAAAAAATTTGGAGATGTGGACAAGTCCTCAGACCCACCACGCAGTGCCACACTAGACAGAATTCAGGCGTGTACACAACAAGGCCTGTCCTCTAAAACAAGAAGTTCATCCTCTCTAAAGGACAGTCTTACTGATCCATCCCATATTAACAATCCAACCAACCTACTGGCCACCATCTTTTGGGTTGCTGTGGCTTTGATGGAGTCGGATTTTGAGTTTGAGTACTTAATGGCATTGCGGTTACTGAATAAACTTCTGGCTCATTTGCCACTAGACAAAGCCGAAAACCGGGAGAAGTTAGAGAAGTTGCAAGGGCAGCTGAAGTGGGCAGACTTCTCAGGGCTTCAGCAGCTACTCTTGAAAGGATTCACCTCCCTTACTACCACTGATCTCACACTACAGCTCTTTAGCTTGCTGACACCAGTATCTCGAATATCCATGGTGGATTCCTCTCAAGCTATAGGTAAAACCAGCATGCTTTCCTCTCTTTCAGTTTATGTTGCATTGACATTTGGTGACAGACCTCATTTGGCTGCCTGACAAAAACCAAAAATGGCATTTTTCTTTCTCTTTTAATACAGCATAATAGACTTTTGCTTTGAGCTGAGTGAGCTTTTTTTGAAATTTTGTAACAATAATAACATGTTGCTAAAAAGTGACTCTATTGCACCATAAGGTTTTGTTGGAAAGCAATCATGTATTATTTAACTTTTCATTTCTAGGGCTTAGCAGTATATAAAGTTTCTGAGTGCTGACAGAGTAAACACATATGTAAGGAGATAGTGTCAAATTTTCTATAACCTATTTTGCTCACTTTTTCTTTTGAATTATTTTCAGACTATGTCAAATTACTTGATTTTAAATTAGCACTTCTTGGAATTTTCCCTAGAAGTATAAATATCTGAAACTGTTATACACTGTCTAGATAAACTACAATAGAACAATAGTGAGTGAGGAGAGAGGCCTGGGTTATAAAGTTAACATTTTGAAATTCCCAATTATTTAGCTGAGGTTGTGACCACTTCCTAAATATATTTCTTGAAGAGAGTTTCTGCATTTTTCCACATTTTGGCTCCTCTCTTTCAGTCAGAAACAGATATTAAGACAACTGTCCAGGCTTCCCAACTAAGTCATAACAAGCTTAGACACAGAATAAAGGGATGAGTGCCATGAACAGCCTGCCCATCTCTAAGCACCTGTGTGATGCCTGTGTTCCAGACTTCGGTTGGGCAATTCACACACAGGCTGTGACAGTACCATCTGGTGGTATCTTTTCCCTGAGTACAGAGGCAGACTAGGGAAACTGTGGTCCTAATTTAGTCAACTTGTTTAATTGTGTAGAATGAGAGGAAAGGAATGGTTAGAAAATTATTTTCATGGATCAGATTCTTTCTTTTCAAAAAACAGATTGTGTCCAGATACAATTACTTGACTTCTGAGCTCCCACCTGAACTAGAGCAGTTTTTGTTACAGTTTACTGTTACAGCTGCTGCCTGTAGTTCATCAGCTACCTTGAGCTATCAGTTGGTGCAGAAGAGCTGAATCGTGGTTTCAGACAGCGCTTATGCTATTGACGGCAGCCAGCACTTGGTGCAGGAGCCATCACCCAGCTTCGAAAGCACCCCTTTGAGTAGTCTTAGCTGACCTGTTATATCAGAATTTTGATTCATTATTATTATTACTTTGAACAGTATAAAACAGTGGAAGCTGAGCCTGGCAGCCTGACCAAAACAGCTGTTTACTGATCAATACTCACTGAATTTCTTTTTGTGTTTTAGCAGCAGTAATGAAAATGTCACCAGTTAAGACTGTCAATAAGCCAGTTAAGTGGAAAAGATAAACATGATCTCTAACAGGAATGTGCAGTAGTGTTTGCAGAAATAGGTTCATACTTTACAACAGTATTGTAAATGATATATTGGGTTTTCAAATTAAGGCTCCTTTAAGACAAATGTGGAATGGCCAGTGGTGTTTAAACTTGACAGAGTCTGTGTGAGTTTATAATTAATGTAATATCAAAACCATGACCAGACTTGATAATCACTGTGGCTCTTGCTGTCCAAAATACACATTTGGTTCTGTATTTTCCTGTTCTAGGATTTCCACTGAATGTTTTGTGTCTCCTGCCCCATTTAATTCAGCATTTTGATGGCCCAAACCAGTTTTGTAAAGATATAGCTGAAAGGATTGCTCAGGTATCAAAATCATTTACTGTTTTGTAAATCCTCATACCTGTAAATACAGTTGCCTTGTTCTCAATATGTTTTGACATTTTTATTTAATTAGGTTTGTTTGGAGGAGAAGAACCCCAAGCTATCAAATCTTGCACATGTCATGACCCTTTATAAAACACACAGCTATACAAGGGACTGTGCCACCTGGGTAAATGTGGTTTGCCGTTACCTTCATGAAGCATTTGCTGATATTACTTTGAGTATGGTTACATATTTGGCTGAGGTAAGTTTTTGAAAACTTTTTACTGTTTTAACTCTTCTGTTGCCTAACAGCTCAAAGAGATGAAGTCTGCCTGCAGATTACTAGGGGCTCTCTGCTGCTGTTATTTTATAATTAAAAATAAAAAGCAGAAATGAACAGAATTAATTGCTGTAAAAAATCAATATTGAACACTAAAACAAAAGCTGATGCATCTTAAAGCATCTTCCTTCATCAGCCAGTTGGATTTTCCACTGTGAAAGTGAGAGGAAACTGAACATTTATTTAGATCCCACTGAGGATAAGGGAAGGACTAATTCCACAAGGGTTTTAGCAGCATAATAAGATATAATCTGCTATATAAGGATCTGGTTCTTGATACAAATTTATATTCATTCCTCTAATACTGAATGATTTCATCTTGCTGCCAAGGTGTTCCCCTATGTTCATTGCTTACTCCTAACATTTTACATGCGTGGAGTATAGAGCTGATGCAGTGTTGTTCCTGGGGATCCAAGGCTCAATTCAGCTTTCAGCATAAGGCTTCTTGATATTCTGCCTCTTGTGTCAGATCAGTATCAGGACAGCATTTTTTTGTAGGGTTCTTGGATTTATTACTTCCCCACTGCATGAGATGCCTTCAGTCTCCCCTCTCATCCAGGGAGAAGACAGTTCTATATTCATAGCAGCACAGAACCAGTTAGGATGAAAAAGACCTTTAAGATCATCAAGTCCAACCACAAACCTAACACTGCCAAGTCCACCATTAAACCATGTCTCCAAGTGCCACATCTACACGATTTTTGAACACTTCCAGGGATGGTGATTCCATCACTTCCATGCTCAGCCTGTTCCAATGCTTGGCAATCTTTTTGTGAAGGAATTTTTCCTAATATCCAATCTAAACCTTTCCTGGTGCAATTTGAGGCCATTTCCTCTCATACTGTCACTTACTACTCTGGAAAAGAGACTGACACCCCCCCTCTACATAAATGAACTGGCTTATTTAGAGCAGCTTTATTTTTTGGAGCAGATTTTTTCCTCCCTCTGCCAAAGATCTACAAAAACTCCTCAGGAGTCTCTAATACTCGCTACTGACGGATTTTTCAAGAGCCTGGAAGGCCATGCTGTGCTCCCACAACCACTAAAGATTTCAGAGCAAACTAGGCTCTGCTACCTCAAGCTGCAATTCCTCACCTGGTTTGCACATGGAGGCTCTAAGTTATCAATCATATATGATAGTTACGATACTCATAACTGACAGTGAAAGCCATGACTCTCCTGTAGGAGACTAAAACAGGACCTTGAGGTTTTTCAGTCTGTTTTCAAGTTCAAAGACTCTGAAGAACTATGAGATCTTTGCATCCTCTGGAGTCAAGTCTCCCCTTCACAGCAGAAGCTTGTATTCCTAGTAAAGAATTGCTATAAAAATTAAAGTGTTTAAATTCTTTCTCCTTTGCTTTCCCAGCCTTAGGAAAGTGTTTGCCTCTCTGTTTTCCTTCCATGCTCTACGTACAGTCACTACTGCTTCAACACCTCCACAAAGGCCGTTGCTCGTGATCTTGCTCCCTTTAAAACGGGTTTAGACTTGCGTGTGGAGACTCTTTCTGTGCAGTTCCCCCTTGCTGTAGATTGGCACCACACTATTGTATTAACAAGGAGTCAGGCAGGTTTTTGACCATAATTAAGACATTCCTCACATAGCACCATCAGCAGCAGGATGACAGAGTAGTAAGCATGACTTCCTTTTCCTGTATTTACATTGATTGCATTTCTGTTGAGTCGTGTCTGAAGAACATTCATATGGGCATAAAGTAGCTCCCAGTCTGGTGGAGTAGCAAGAGACGAGAAACCATCTTGTTTGGCCCGTTGTGGCCCTGAAAAATTCTTTTTCCAGCATTCAGAATGTTTCATCTTTTCTTCTTAGTTAACCCCCAAACCAGGATAAACAATGTGCCCCTGTCTTCTCTAAACCAGCTGTGGGATATACTGTCAACAGGTAAAGCCAAGTAGGTTAACAGCCCCTCTGGGCAATCTGCAGTTCAATGTCATAGCCATTGGTTACAGAGACAAGGATTTTAACAATTTTAACAATCCTTGTTCAGTCCCCAATGCTTGGGCAGGAGGGAAATTGTAAGACATGCATTGCTTAAGAATAACGAAGGAAATCTGTGTTGCAACAGTGACCCCTCTGAACACGCAGGTGTGCCTTCAGAAGGAGACATGGTACCACATGTTAAGGCTGTGAAAACAAATGCTCTTGGCAGAAGTTAGAAGTTTCAATTATTGCCATTCAGACAAAAGTTTGCATTTAACCTATTTGATGGCAGGTAATTGCTTGTAATCAAGGGGTATGATTCAACCATAAAATAAGACATTTCAACTGTGTTATTATCCAAACCTTGCAGTGACAAGCAGTGCGCTTTACTCAGTTTTACATATGATCCATTCATGAAAAATGATAGTTTATTCTAGAAAAATATGGGGGGGAGGATCTCAATCTACAGATGAGAAAAAATCATTATTTAGTCGTGCAGTAGAACTTTGAACCTCCACTACCAAAATCAGCATACAAGCATATTACTGAAAGCTTACTTTTTTATGTTAGATTTTTGTATATTAATTTTTTAAAATTCAACCTTTTATCATGAAAGCACACTCATTCTAGGAGCATATCTGAATTGGCATGGGTCACTTTTTAAACTAGTGACTCGTTAAGTCCAGGACCATGCTTGGACTTAAATAGCTAATGCTGTTAATATAGAACAAAGGACAAGAAACCATAGTGCATAGTAATATGCTCATGGTTGATTTTTCCACCTCCTCCTTGTTAGATATAAGATTGTTTGTGATAGAAACATGAGCATTCAAAACCTGTTCAAAACCAAGGAATCACTAGAGACTAAAACATTGAAAGAGGAAGCATACCCTAGATCAGGCATTATCCCACTGGTGACTTGTCTATCAGACAAATTCCTACTTTATTTCCTCAAAAAGTTTGTTTCACTAACATAATTAGAAACTTTCAGAGATAAAGTTCCTATAACAGCTTTCTAGCCAGCAATAGACACAAAACTCCTGTTATTTCCCAAGAACTCCTTTTCCTATCCCAAAAGAGAGTGTCTGATGCAATAGCTTCTGTCAGAGAACAAAAATATTTCCTTTTGTCTGATCCTAATAGAAAGGAAGAAAAAGTCTATAACCCTGTTTTGAAAAAGATTGGCAAAGCATGTTTTATCTCTCAATAAAGGTGATATTAAAGGGCTGAAGGTATATAAAGGCTGAAGCAGGTTGCCATGTAGTACCTTTAATTTAAAAATTCATGCTGTCATTTTGTAGAGGAATAGATAGAGCATAGTGAGTTCTATTTATTGTGCTGCTAATGAAACTTACCCACTTTGTTTTGTGAATCACTCACTTTACTGATGAAAGGAATCAGAAAATATACAGTGGGATAAGATGGGTGTGTCCTACCTGATTATTCCATTTTGACTGGCATGAAGCATTCCCATTCAATAACAAGAGGAGCCTTGTCACTCAGACCAGCAAGGATATCTAAAAAACTGCTAAAGTCCACTTGGATAACAGTTGAAATTTTTCTCTGGTGGAAGACATAATGCAGCATAGAGTTTTGATAAGAAAATTGTTTTCTTGATCCTAATAATTCTAGTAGCCAATGTTAGAAGAACTTTTTTTGTTGGCCTGACTGGAAGGATGGTATCTAGTATTGACTTTCTGGTAACCTCCAGCAATAACATTTGATTGCCTCTGAAATTTAGGGGGGTGGGACAGTGCCGTCACCAGTGAAAGAACATGCTGCCTTCCAGGAAATTTTCAGATGAGACATTTCACAAATATACGGATGTCCGTACATGTCTGAAGTTACTGTGTATGTGTGTGTGTATGTATATATGTCATATATATGTTGTATGTTTATATATAAGCACAGTTGCATTTCCAAGGTTCATTGTTGTATTCCAGGATCTGTGCTTAGGTGTCTCAAAATTCTGGGATTTAGTTGAAACCCTTCTTTGTATTAGTCTTTACAGTAACAGAGCCCAGGAACTCCATCTCCTCCTTAAAAGAAAATGTTGCTTTGGCAGTTACAGCCAGCGAGCACTGGCAGTGAAGTATATTTGGATAAATATTTATTGATGTCTGAACAGTAGTAGTTTTGTTTCTTCAGCATGTTTTCTTTTTTCTCACTGACTTTCAGCAAATGTAGACATAAAAAGACACTCTCCTGTTTTTACTGGGTGTCCTTCCCAAATTACAGTGTAAATTTTACCTACCAGTTTACTTAACTGCTGAATATGTTTTCTGGATAAGTTAGGGCAGGCATATATAAAATGTAACAGGCTAGCATTTTTTCCAACTTACGCTCTTTTTTACTTCACACCTGTATCATTGTCAGTTGTGAAATGATTGCAAAATCAGTGAGTGAAGAGAGATTAACAGTACAAATAGTACTCATGAAATTAGTAGCTTTTTCCATGAGAAGAAATGTCTCAAAATTTAGTTACATTCACTTTTCTTTTTTTTGTAACAGCTACTAGAAAAGGGCCTTCCTAGTATGCAACAGTCCCTCTTACAGATGATCTACAGTCTTCTTAGTTATATGGACATGTCAGCTATTCCTGTGAAACAGTTTAATGTGGAAGTGCTAAAAACCATTGAAAAATATGTACAGGTAAATGCAGTATTTTTTATTATTTTAATAGAGGAACTTAGCAGTATTTACTATCATAAGCTGATTTTCTTTATAAGAATTTAAGACTAGATTAGCAGGGAGGGCTGCAACTGTCTGGTGTGGGACCGGGTTTACAGACATCCTGATGCCTCACAGACTGTGCATTCCCAGATAAGATGCCCAGCTGTGTGTTCACTGTGTTGGAAGGGTTAAGCTTCAGCTACAGAACCTTGCAGCAAGATTAATACCACACAGAGCCTGGGTGAGCACTCTTTAATTATTAGCATGAGGGAGATGAGGCATAAGCACTTCCCTTCAAAGACCTCCATTACCTAATTCTTGACAAATGAAAAATACATGTTTCTACTAGGAATTCACAGTTGTGAAGAACCTGTATGAAGTCAGCTTTTTTATTAAATGGGGATTCTGCAATGGTCCTTATATTTATTCATACTGATTAAGGCATTCAGATAGGAGATTTTAAATCCTTTGCCAAGTTGACTTTGCCCGTAGGTGTCTCAGGCTGCAAGCCAGTTCCCTAACAGTGACACCTTGGGCAAGTCTTGGTCTCTGCTGTTGAAACTATTCTGCAAGTATGTACCTTGTCACTGGCCAAGAGAGAGAAAGAACAGGAATATTCCAATTCTACATTTTCATTGTGTGGTAAAAAATATGACTGTAAAATGTAAATAATCTTGAATGTGTATTAATCTTACTTTCTGTTTGCTGATTAAATATACCTATTTCTAGAGTATTCACTGGAGAGAAGCCTTGAATATCCTGAAATTGGTAGTTTCTCGTTCTGCCAGTTTAGTTCTACCTTCCTATCAACATAGTGATCTTTCAAAAATGGAAATACATCGAGTGTGGAACAGTGCCTCCAAGGAGCTACCAGGGAAGACTCTAGAGTTTCATTTTGATATTTCAGAGGTACTTCTTGTAATTTTGCTACTTAACACCTTGATTCAGTTATTTGATGATCCTAAATCATGTGTTGCAACTCTTAAGAAAGCTGAAAAATTAGGAAAGAAAGGAAAATTGCCGAACTGAAAGTGTCTTCAATTCTTTTGATTCAAAGTGACATATTTAGTGACCCATGTTGGAGGGCTCTTTTCAAATTTTTACTACATTTTTTTTTTGTGAAGGAATTACTAGTTGTATTTAAAATTATCTGGTGGAAAAGATGTGTTACAGTTAATGCCAACTGTAATATATATGCATGCTCTATGTCTAAATTTCCTCTGCAAATATTTTATTCTTGGATGCCAGTGTTCTCCGTAACTGTGAAACACAGATCATGTCCTCTAAGGGAGTACTGCCTGATTTCTGACTGGACTCTCTTAGAGCAACCTTTATCCTGCAAACCCTGTGCACCTGATAACTTTAGAGAACTGAATGGTCCTATTGACTTCAATTGGCAACTCACTGTTATGAAGCTGCAGGAATTTTTTCAGCATTATAGATTTATTTCATAATGGTGATAGATAATAGTGAGCTATTGAGGTTAAAAGGAAATTTAAACATAAAAAGACATCTGGTACTATGTCATGTTCGTGTAGGTATAGTTGTAGAACATGCTGAGCATCATATTGTCAATCCAAGAGAGCATTTCAGTATGTGTTGGAAAAGGGCCAAAGTGTTCAGCACTCTTAGGAAAAAGAATATTAAAAAGCATGTGCAAGAAATGTGGATTTCCAATAAGTTTCATATGCTTTCTGGGGTTTTTACATGTTCTTATGTCAGAAACTAGTGTGACAGTTGCTTTGAGTATTATCCATCCATGAACATAAGCAGTAGGTACTAAACATGGCAGTTGTTACTGAGACATTCACAGTGGAAAATAACAAACAAATCAAGTGACATGAAATTTGGTGCACTCCTTGTTTTATCCTTGTATATGATCTTCAGAGTAATCTTTTCCTCCAACTGAAGCAATATGGCCCTTGTAAGTTCATCCTGAGGCATGGTACTAGGGAATATTAATCTCTATTTAAGACTCCAATTATTGGAAGACGGTATGATGAGCTGCAGAGTTCTTCTGGACGAGATGGTAAACCCAGGGCAATGGCTGTCACCCGAAGCACCTCTTCAACCTCATCAGGATCTAACTCCAATGTCCTTGTTCCTGTGAGCTGGAAAAGACCCCAGTACTCTCAGGTAGGTATCCCACTATTCATTAGCAAATTGCATTTACAGCAGCTGAATTAACACACACTTAGGTTCTTAAATGCTTGTGCCCTGTGCAGTGCTCCTGGCTGGCTGGGGCAGTGGCAGCACAATATCTGACTGTGTGTGGACTCAAAGTGGACTGAGTTATGTCTGTTTTTCTTTCAACTTGCAGGAAATGCATCTATTTAAGACCTGTTAAGTCCAGGTCATATATACTAAAAATGACAAATGAGTTCAGATATTAGCAAGGAGAGCAAATAGATAGCATGTGTAACTTTGAAAGTGTTGCTTTCTTGAGAAGTTGAGTAAAAAAACCAGTTTTCCTAAAAGTGATCTTTGATTACCTTAGTGATTTTGGTTATCTGCCGGCTAGAATAAAACCATGCAGAATAAATGTAGTTATTACTCTTTTCTTCTTTTAATATGCCAGGTTATATAGAAAGTTATATAGCAGTGACAAAAAAATTATTATTCGTGTGCTTTATTTTAAGCTTCTGAACTGTCTTTTTGAAGTGATGCATATGATCCAGCATTTCCTTATTATGCTCAATGGAATTCATAGACTAATTTAAATATAATAAAGAGAAAATAATTAACAGCTATTTTTGTTTCCTTGATGCATACTTGCTTTGAGAGCAATCCTTTGAGCACTTAATGGCTAATTCTTTGGTTGGTTCCTCCTAATTAAAAATTGCTACTGTATGTTTCTAGCCGCGAGGAGAATGGGTGGTTAAAAAAATGCTCACTTGAGAAACATCTTGTTTTCTAGAAAAGAACAAAGGAAAAGCTGGTGCATGTCCTTTCCCTGTGTGGTCAGGAAGTTGGGCTGAGTAAAAACCCTTCAGTAAGTAGCCTTGTATTGACCATTTCTTCATTTCATCGTGTCTTAAACTTTAAAAGTGAAGAACTGTGTTTCCCAGAGTTGTTGACCACATCTGCTTAGTTTTCGTGTCACATCACTGTCCTTTATACTGGCCCAAGCTGCGTTTTTCAGCATTTGGACCAGTGAGTGAATGGCCCTCTCACTTAAAGCAGATTTACTTTCAGAGCTGTGTGTGGGTTTCCTGTGAGAGATCTGTGATGCTATAGGTTTAATTTATGCCATCTCAGTGGGAAGAAAGTAATGACCTCTGGTATTACCAATCTAGAACCTTTATAAAGTAAAAAAATTAATTAAAGAAATGAAATGGGGGGAGGGTGCATGTGTGTCTGATTTTTCCATTACACGGCAGTTCTGATGTTACTCTTTAAAAATTAATATTATCTTGTGCCAGGAAATGGGCAATAGATCATCCATGGTAGGAAGCTCTTAAGATATTTATTAAATATTTTCTACAGAGAAAGGAAAATTTCTGAATGTTTTTGAACACGGTGTATGTCACTTGTATTATGGGGAATAGGTCCTTCATTTCTGCAAGACAGAAACTGCTTAATTTTTGTAACTAAATTGCAGATATAAGTATATTCAGTAGGAAAGAAAAAATTAGAACTTGTTGTATTTTCTATTCTTGACGTATTTTTTAACATCTTTTTAACTAGAGGGGTTTTTTTATAAACTTACTATCTCACCCCCTTGACACTATTTTCTCTGCTAAATTCTCTGAATTTTGTTCCTATATATGTATACAAACATCCAGGCAACATCAATCTGCAGCCATTAGGAGGTAGCTGTAATATTCTTGGACATGTTCCCACAGTATGAAGTTGTTTCTTTGTACAAGTTTAATCTGAAGGCACCTGTCCAACATAAATAATAAAGAGTGTTCTAAAAATACTCAGTGAAGGAATTAGGTGTGTACTGGAAATACAGTCTTCTGAATAACCAATTACAGCTTTTAGGAAGAAACAACCAGAGGGAACAGTTTGTTACAAGAGAAATCCTTTGAATTGTAGGTGATTTTTTCTTCCTGTGGTGATTTGGATCTGATTGAGCACCAGACAAGCTTGGTGTCTTCAGAAGACGGAACAAGGGAGCAGGAGAACATGGATGATTCAAACAGTGAACAACAATTCAGAGTCTTCAGGGACTTTGATTTCCTAGATGTTGAGCTGGAAGATGGGGAGGTACAGTATATTTTCTTTGAAACAGCTTTTTTATTAAAACACTTTTATACTCTATCTACTAAACACTACTCTTCTTGTAACATAAAACTTTAACTGTTTAACTATAAACTTAATTTTGAGTTCAGATTATTTATAATGTTCACTTAGTGTTTATTTAAGTAGCATAACAGTAAAAGGCCACCACACCCTTCCTTTCTGAATCTACTTTAGGAAACACTGCAAGACTGTTACTGGAAAATAAAGCCTCTGTTCTAGTACCTTTTCAGTGAATTTACTTTTAAGTGAATTTACTTTAAATACAATTTATGAAGATCTAAATTGTTAACAAAAATATATTTGCTCATAAAAAACCCTATGAAATTAAATTGTTCCAAATCAGTTGATTCATAAGTAACCCTCTAAAACATTAACTCAGGCCTTCAGGCTGCTGTTATTCCTGCAACTGCTGATGAAATCACTAATGTTTAAATCATTAATGTTTAAAGTTTTAAGGTAACCATTCTGCTTAGGTGTCTGGGATTTCATCATTTCCTGCAGGAGCTAAACAAAATTCTGAGGGCCCAGATCAAGTCTTGACAGGTGAAGCCTGTCAGCTCACCTTGAGCTGAAACTGCTGAAGGGAAAAAGTTGAAGAACTACTGAATTTTTGGGGTACACCCTTTAACCTTGCTTATGTCAAACTTGGAGTATTTCTTCCTATTTGGTTGGGAAAGGCCAAAAATTAATATCCATTACCAAACAAATCTAACATTTTTGTTGCTATTTAAAAGTTCAAAAATTGTTAGCTCTTTTGAAGGACTTAAGGTTCAGCAAACCTAACAGTTTAAGAAATTGTCTTGTCATAATCTGAACTCAGTTTTAGCAGGAATTCTCAGGCATTGCTCTTAGCCCCGAGAAGAACATGTGTACAGGTAGAAATAGTAATTTTTCTACCTATTTGTATTACAGTAGTAAAATAATTTTAAGGTAAACAGACCTTCAGGTGTGAACTCATGTTCATGTGAACTTTTTCTTTTCCAATGAAGAGACAGATGGGGGAATTGAAAAAAAAATGTCACAAAGTCCTTAATTTTCCAAGTCTTGAATTTCTGTATCAAAATATGGTAATTTTGGCTCACGGCTGCCCATGACTTTGCTAAAACAAAATAAAAGGGTAGTTGGCAGCAGTGGTTGAAAATACATTAGACAAATATTCTGAAGGAGCTCTAATGCTCAAAGAAATGATAAATGATAAAACAATGCCAGTTTTTTTGTCAAAAATATACTGGCTACAGTAATTGTTGTGTCAGATGCTTTCAAGATACTACAAGGTTTTGACACTGCAATTTTGACTGAAATTCAGGAATTTCTACTTTCTTTTCACCAGTTAAAACCATATAGAGAGCATATTGTGCAGAAGAATTCCTATCAAAATGAATTTACCTTCATGGGTTGTGACCCTGTAAAGATGTCTTTTATACAATGTGGCTAAGTTCAAGACTGAGGCCTAAATTAATTGCTATCCTAATTGTCTTAAATTGGTCATGAAACAGATGCTAAGCTTCTCTAGTTCTATGTGAAGTAAAATGAAAAATGTAGTCTTTTACTTGATACAGTTTTTAAATTGCCATGGATCTGAAGCCCTGCATTCCATGGTTTAGTCCAGATTGACTTACTACTGTTTTAAAATTAAATAGATACTTTAGCCAAATTCAGACCTGGTGTAAGAGTCTACTTCTCTAATGACTGAATTTAAACTGTTACCATTTATATCATATCTGAATTTGGTATATTCATAAACATGAAAAACAGCATTAGAAAACTTAAGCTAGCAAGGTCAACGTCGATCTTTCAAAAAAAACCATATGATTTAAATAGACCAGTGATGCTTGAATCACCCCCAGACTGCAAGATATACTTGTTTGAAATGTAATAAAAATGTAAAAGCAAGTAATAGTTATTTTCAAACTTAAAAGATAAGCTGAAGAGTTGAGGTTTCTGTGATAATATTTGTTAAAATTGTAGGCAAATGTTTGTCTATGATGTCTTTAATGCAGTAATTTTACATAGATTCTTTCTATTTGTTTTTCTGTCTGTTATATCTGCTACCCAGGAACTTCAGGTAAGAATGCTACTTGAACTCAGATGTGCCAGCATATGTTATGCCTTCTTGCAAATTTGTATTGTAGAATAACATCATAGTTTTGCTGTTGCCTCCCCCCTTCAGTGTGTGCGTGGGGGGGTGGGGTGTGCTTGCATTTCTGACAGGTGCTTCTTTTTTCATTGTCTTGTATTAGAAATATTTTTGAGGGTTTTTTCAAAAATTCTGCTTCATTTTAAGTTTGTTTTTGACATGTTCAGTAGTCTTCACAAATTTTAAAATATCTTACTTCTAGTATCAGTGTTTTTCAAATTGAGCCATTTCTCCTTTTGGTATCTTGGTGCATGATTAATATGTAGAAACTTCATTATTTATAATAGATTACAGTTTGGGCCATTTGTTTTTATGGGCAAATTATATATAATTTCTAGCTTTTCAGTTGTGGTATATTGTCTCCTGATAGCATCTTTCTAAAGCTGATGCCTGAGACCTCTTAAGAAAGTTGCATGCCAGACTGAATTTAATTGAATAAGTAAATTAATTCCTACAGCTTAATTTAATTCATCTGTGTGATCCAACGAACTTTGCTGGACTCATTTACCTTCTTAAGAAAACTGAAAAGATGCATCACTGCTTGCCAGTTTGGAACCTAAACTTGCAGTTTATCAATGTATAGAGAGAACTATGATGCTAGAGAATTCTACTGAGTTGTACAAATTATAAAAAAATCAGCAACCACAGTAATTTGCATACTGGTTTCTGATAGTCTGTACATCAGTTACTATGCAAACACAGCCCCCAGAAAATCTTTGTCTCAAAATGCCTGTGCTCTAAAAGATACATCCATATGGAAATACTGCCTTAACTATGCAGTTCCACAACACTTATGCCTATACCCTGCAATATCTGAGTGATTCCACTAACTTTTCATCCTTACCATGTTGACAAAGTATGCAAACTTGTGTGAAAGAGATTTTGCATGATTCTTACTGGCTCTACAGAGGAGCTTTACTGCTGTCCCCCATATAGGATTACTTCCCTTTTTATTGCCGTGCTGTCTCTCTTTTCCACTGGGTTGTCATAAAGTTTAAAGCAGCTGCAAGGGCACATCTGATCCTTTACCAGAGGGTGGTGATTGTGAGAAGTTCTGTGTGGTACCTGCTCACTGCTGGCCAGACACATTTATAACATGTGGCTGTATTCCTCTGAACTGTTTGAATTGTTTATCACTGGTGACTTTCCAGATAGGAGATAGCTTTGCTCCTGCTGTAGATAAAAACAGCTTCTCAAATACATCTTTGCTCTTCTTGTTAACTGTGAAAGAAAGATTGCTTTCACAGACTCCAAAAACAACAACTCCATCTTCATAGACATGTGCTGACCTCTTGTTTAAATTCAGTATTATTATAAGTGCCCCTGTAGCAAAGTTATGCTAATCCAAATACTATGGGTATTTTAGTTACACTGTTTCATCTCTATTACCCTTTTCCCTCACTTTTAATTCACTACCCCTTCTAACTGCATGCCCTGGAAGTGTCCCTTTTCATTTTTCTTCTTTTTGCTGGCTTCCTTCTTTGAGACATCACAGAATAAAACTGCAATAGGAAATATTCCCATGGACATGGGGTGCAATGTTTACTGATAGCTTTACTAGGCATCATGAGGATCAGGGTGTGACGACAGTCATCTTTTCTTGCTTGCTTATTTATGTCATTTTGTTCAGTAACTGGTGTGTTTGTGGAGGATGTCTCATTGCTGCATGTATCCTCCAGCCTTTGTGGGGTAGGATGGACAACCAAAGAACTTGTTAAAATAAATAGCTTGGAACTGGACAGTCATTTTTATGGTTTAAAGAGATTAACTTCTTAAATCTGAAATGTGTTCTGTTCTCTTTCCACACAAACCTACCATATGATACCAGTCCTGGGATGAAAACACAGGGTTCTTCCAATAATATGTCAGGCTTCATAACAGTTTCATATTCTTGATTATAGTCCATTCCTTAGTGTCCTTGTGAATTATAGTTCTTGCATTTCTGGGTTATCTTTTTCCTAAAAAATATTTTTTTCTATTTTCATCATATTTGTTCATGAACAGTGAGCTTAGTGTCACGAAACTGAACTTCCCCTCCCTCAATTCATATTCCATGATCCATTGCATTAAAGGGTAATGATGGAAAGTAAGATCAGTTTGTGGAAGTTTGTTGAATGTTAAGGAGGTAGGTAAGATTGCAGTGTAATTCATTGCACTTTATGCAGTTTGGTCCTCATTCAGTCTGAGTAGTCCTGAATGGGGGTTACTCAAGTGTTTAAAATTACAGTTCTGCTTAAGGGACCTCACTCAACTGAGACCTCATTCTCTATGATTGCACATAATTTTGATCTGCAGAAGCCCAGGAAATACTCATAATCAGTGATTGTTTTTTAGGCAGAACTATATTTTTGTCACATTAATATTTAAAAGATCAAAGTCAGCTTGAATTTTCACCAATTGACTTGCTTGTTTAAGACAGATGCAACTTACAGAGTCTTGTTTTAAACAGTCAGCCCTGAACCTTAAAAAGAAACATTTTTCTCTATAAATTTCTTTCCCATTTTAATGCTGGATTGAGGGCTTTCACCTAGATAAAGTACCTAAAACTGCAGCTGGATACTTCTGGGGAGACCTTTCTGGCTGTGTGAGGCCCTTTTTGCCTCTGCGGGTCCATGGCAGGAGCAGTTGTGGATGTGATCCTGCATTTGCTGGAGAGGAATCTGGCTAGACGTAAGAAGGCAGCGAGAATTAGGGAAAATTATACAGTTCACTGGAAAATATGTAAAGTAAACAAATGGAAAAACATTGGAAAACTAATTGTCATTTTCATACATGAAATAAATCAAGTGATCGTTTCATCAGTTCACCAGCCTTACAAATGCTTATGCAATTTGCTTAATGCACTCAGCTTTAGTCAACTGCATGTGTGATCAGAACTGAAAGTCAGTACAAAATGGTTGGTCAGTTTGACTATGTCCTTTTTAAAATGTGAAATCTCAGGCAATGCTTACCAGGCTGCTCTCAAAGTATAGTTTCAAATAATTCAAATAGATTCAAGTTACAAAAATAAGCAATATGAGCCTATAATAAAAGTTAAAAAGGTGTGCTGCTTTAGCTGTTACATTTCGTGTGTAAAGGAGGGATTTGTTCAAATCTACTCACCATTATGGTTATGTATATAATGCAAATAATCTAAAATCTTTAACATAAGTTTTTCAACTGAACCATGGTTTTGAACTGCGCTCCTAATACTTTTAAACATCATGGAAAAATGCTCTAAAATTGCTTCCAAACTTTTCTTTTGCCTGTCATTGCTCTACTGGTATTGAGGAGCGTATATATGGACTTAAAAACCAAATTCTTAAATTAGCAACTGCATGAAAAAAAAAATCTAATACTGAAAAGACTGAATGCTCATTTAACTGCCATTTCCATGCTTCTGCTCTTATCTCCAGGTGATCAAAAAAATAATGCTTATATCAAGTTTTTATTACATTTTTGCATAAAAACAATTCTGGAGCTAACTTTGATTAGGTGTTTTTATATGATTAGTGTTAAATCAGGAAAGCTCACCCTCTATCTGATTTCAGGGTGAAAGCATGGACAATTTCAACTGGGGAGTGCGCAGACGGTCCCTGGACAGCCTGGACAAGTGTGACATGCAGCTGCTGGAAGAGAGCCAGCTCTCAGGGAGCACGCCCAGCCTGAACAAAATGAACCATGAGGACTCGGATGAGTCATCAGAGGAGGAGGACCTGACCACCAGCCAAATCTTGGAGAACTCAGACCTAGTAAGTTGCAAACTTGAAATTTAAGATCAAAAAAAGGGGTTGTGTTTTTAAATAAGATGGGCATTTAGTTTCCTCTGCCCAGGGCCAATCTAATCAGCTGAAATTGGTGGGTGCATTTTCGCTTATTTGCAAAGGTAAACAGGAATTTTAATACAAAGTTTGAAACACGGGAAACATATCTTACAATTTGCCCTTTTTTTACTCTGTGACAATTTTGTACAATTGGCCAATAGTAAATCTTTTAATGCTTAAGGAAATAGAACAAGACTCCGAGTTGGTAAACTGTGTCAGATTTTCTTTGTTCACTTTAGGGATGTTTTTAATAAATGTTTTGTGCCAGAAACATTGAAAGGGTTGTGTCTGTGTACAGACTGAGTGCCTTCATCACTGCTCTTTAAGACAATGTCTGCTTTACATGTTCATGAAAGCAGTGTGTGGTAGGGTAGCTGTATACTTAGTTCTGTGCTTCTGTTGTCTTTTAAACAGATTATAAATCTTTCCCCATCTGAGGATGCAAGTCATATTGACTCACTTTCTACATCATGTGACACAACCTCAGCAGACCCTCATCATTTTAATATAGGAACATCGAGCTTTGATGTTTCTTTGCCTGATATGAATAATCTCCAAGTGTCTCAAGGAGTCAAGGTGAATACATCTTTTTCTTTCTTTTCCAACTGGACTATATTTTATATAAAACTTTTACAAGTTACTTTTGCTTACACTTTCATGAAGGATTTGATCTGTGAAATCAAGTACATTCTGGCTTCCTCTGTAAATGTTATAGTACAACACATTCAGGCACTCTTGCACTTTCATGCTGTTTCCTTTCCACTTATACTTTCTTCATTAAAAGATTTCATTTATTGTTTCTTAAGTATGTTGTACTACACATGCACCAAAATACTACAAGCTCATTGGAAGACAAATTCATGAACTGGCTACAAGTTACAGCCCCAAGGGAATATTCTCTTGTTCTTCATGGTGATTTAAAAGAATGATATGCCAACTCATGTGGTGGGTGTATGTGTGTATTCTCTGACATTTTTTTGTATGTGGGGACCTATTGTACAGCTGTGTGCATGGATTCAGTACATGCCTTTTGGCAGACACTCAGAAATTTCAAATTCATGACCACAGTATTAAGCTATCCTGGGGGAGTGGGAACGCAGGATTTGCAAGGATGTGGCAACCATGTTCAGCACAGTTTGTTTCAGAGAATTGTGTCAGAAGATGAACATAGAGCAAGGTTGGTAAATTATTATCAATATTGGGATGGTTTCTTCAATTTTCTGTCTGACAATACTTGCTTGTGAGAGATCGGGTGAACCTACCCTTCTCAGTATCCCTCCAGAAATATTATCTGAGGTGGGGTCTGTGTGTGAATTAGTGGCTTTATGATACTGTTTCTTTATGTCAGTAAAGGTTCTCTGTCATATCTGAATTGTGTGACTTCTGCAGAACGAGCAGTGTATGGGCAGGAGAAGAATATGTCTTGTGTAATCACTGGCTTACATTCCAATTCTTGCCCTTCATCCTCTCCAAATGCAGCCACACAAAAAAATTGATACAGTATTGCTAGCACTGCATATAACAGAAGTAATGGAAACTCTATTAAAGAGGTCATAGAAAAGGAGATTGGAACTGTGCTGACTATTGAACAAATTGTGTCAGAAACCTCTGCAGGAGGAAGAAAGGACAGGAGGAGGGTAAGGATAGGAAAGGAGGGAAACCTCTCCAAATAGTGGTTGTGGAGAAGGTAAACTCATTATGATTTGTCAAAACAAGTAGACAAGTAACCCTGTAACAACCATAAACAGCACAAGTTGGCAGAGTTTCAGTTCAGGAAGCAGCAGTCAGAACAGATACATTTGCAGGTGGTGACTGCAGCTGCAGTAGCTGTTGGTACATACATTAAGAATTGCAAATCACAGTTCAGGAGTCTCATATATGCCTGAGGGTTTAGAATCTTTACTGTCAAAATTTCTTTAATGTCCCATGTGCCAATGTTAATCCAAAAAATGAAAAACTTTGGAAAAAGTAAGTAAGTGAAGAATGTAAAATCACAGTAGTTTCTTGCAGGGTTGACAGGCAAATTCAACTAGTCCTGGTACAGGTTTGATATTGGTGAAAAACATAGCCCAGGTTACCAGTCTTACAAGGATGTTTGAATTGATAAACACAGATTGCCTTCTTAGTGGGTATTTTTGCCTCAAAGTTATTTTCTTCTAGTGTGCACACTTCTGTATTTTTACTCTAAACACATTGGAGTCAATGTAAACAAAATTAAAATGTCTGGGTTTATATTTATTTTAAGGAATAAGTTATCCAATTTTTAGTCAGAAAACTTGAAACTTACACCTAAATAATTTTTACATAACTTGATAACACAAAATCTGAGCACTTTCCTGTTTCTCTTTTCCTCCGAGTTCTTTTCAGAGAGCTGATGGTATGTCAGCAATGCAGACAAAAATTTTTGTTACTTCTTTAGCACTGTACAAAAATGTTTAGTTGTTGCATCATAAGCAAAAACAAAAATATCACCTCAACCTTTAAATAGACCCAGCAAATGAGAGAAACAGGCTGGTTATATAGGCCTCCTCTCAAATGTCTCAGTGCCAAAATCCAGATATTATTGTTAAAAGCATGGAATTAGTTAAACTTATTTTCTATTAAAGATAGTAATCACAATAATTAATATAATACTTTAAAGCAATTAGAGGGCAAATGAATAATGCTATGAGGGATACAAAGGTTCAGATGGTGCTCTGTTATGTATTTTTCAAGTTAACTCACAGATTTCTAGAAGTATACTACAATCCTGCATGAATATTCAGAGTCCACTTTTTTATTTTGCTTTTGGAGCATCATATTGGACTCCAGTGGGTGAAAGGTGTTTCCTTCCCTCTTTCTTCCTGCCCTACCCTAGCCTATCAAAATGTGTTTTCCTCATACAAACACTGTCATTGAAGTGAAGAAACCAATGATTCTTTCAAGCTAATATTTAATATTTTAAAGTGGTTAATACTAATGACTTCTTGAAGAAACATGAAACATTTACGCTTCTTAGCAGCTGATCTGGTTCCTATTCTGATAACTCAGCCATATAGCTGAGTTTAGCTTTTATTTCTGTAACATATATGGCTGGTGCTCTGATTGATTTCATTCACCCTGAACTCAGGACTGTTCCTCTCTCTTTTGCTTAGAAAGTAAAGCAAACCAACAAACCATTCTCCTATTTAATTTCTGATCCCGTCTTTTCTGATGTAAGTCTTGTTTAATTTTTAGAAATGCAAATTCCCAGATTTTATCTGTAGGATCCAAGCAGATTTGATAAACTGCAGAGGGCCACTTTTCTCCTTTAATTCCACTTGCCACACATTTCCCTCCCTACCAATTGCCAACAAATGTATGTACATGCATATGTGCCCAAACATTTGAGCTATTCGCTGCAGTCATCCCGAAAAGAACTGCTTTGCAGGAAGCTATGGATGATGCAGACAAAAGCCAAAAGATTAAAACTGAAACAAAATTTTTTCCGACTAAAAATGCAAGAGAAACTGGAATGTTTCAAAAAGAAATCAAGAGCTATAGGTGCTAAGAGAAGAAAACGGAAGGAAATGAGAGAAGCATAATCCTTTTAATGTAGAATGTTTTGGATTCTTCCTGAATGTAAATTATGTACTAAAATTAATTCTCAATTCTAAACATTCATAGAGTCTTCCAGACAGTGATCATTTTCAATTGTTTCAAATCAATTTTGAGAGGTTTTAATACACTCTTGGACACCATCAAGTGTTAAGAGACAAGGACAGCCTGACAGTAAAAAGAACCCTATTGTTCTTCCTGCAAAATTACTTCCCTGCTATGGTGCCAAATGCATTGAAATCTGAAATTCTTTGCTAGACAAGTTGAAGAAATGCCTTAAAAACAATATTAATCCAAGACAGTGAATTAAGCAAATGCAGCATTGTTCAAGAGGTGTAACTTGATTCACGTAATTTATAATCTGTGGGTTTATGTCTGTGCAGTTTTAACATATTGTCAGGTGAGTTTTTTCATAAAATGCTTTCTATTTATTAGTGGAATTAACTTACTAATTTGCTGTTTTCTAAGACATCATCCTTCACTCCCCTAGGCTGAAGCTGTACCTGAAGAACAAGATATTGCAGTCCATGAGGATGACCTTTCAGGGTCTACAAATGAACTCCCTGGAGCATTTGAATGCAGTGATAGTCTTAGTCTGGATATGACAGAAACTGAAGAGAAAGTTGGCAGGCTGGAACAGTTTGCTCTTGCTAGGTACTTGTATATGCTATTATTCATGCAAGTTCTTTTACACTGTACAACAAAAGTGGTAACAAGGTGGTGGTTAATTAAATTACTGTTTTGGCCACGGGAGTTATAAAATTCTCATGAGTTTGGAGCAATGAGAAGACAATGCCCTAATGACCTGCATAATTATCACACAGCTGAAAAAAAAAAAAAACCAAAATCAAAACCAAGCTTGTGCTTCTAGGAAAAACAAATTTATGATGCAGCTAGTCATTATGTATGTAATATATTTAATCAAAATTAAAAGGAGGATTTTAAAAGATTTGCAGTAATGGAGATGTTACTTAGCTACCTGTTCAACAGGTCAGGAATATATTCATCCATTTGATTTCTCATGAAGGGAAGTCTCAGTATTGTCAAAGATCTCAACTATATACTGTTAAGGCTGCTGGTGGGTGTGACTGGACCTCAGTATATGTTATAGGCATCAGGATTTTTTCCATGCCATATGGAGCTCTTTCACATTTTGGATGTCAAGTTAGACAGCAATTAGCCTGTATTTGAGGAGATGAGAGGGGGAGAAGGGAATAAGTGGGGGGAGAGAAGAGGTTTTCCTCATAGGCTTTATGCTCCTGTGAAGTTTCAGCCTTCTTCCTCCAAATGGTGGTACAGTAAAACAATTCAGGTGTTCTGGGTTGGAGGAAAATAGATAACAATGGCCTAGAAATAGGCATTCTGATTTGCAGATTTTCCTCATTGTAGCCAGCATCTTGTCAACCTTTAAAAGTAAGGAAGGTCATGAATATTTTTAGAAAGGTGCTGTAACTGGTCCTATGATTATATGTCTCTGTTATAGCATATTTTATCTGCCACCTTCTCGGTATTCTCATTTCATCACCTTTTTTTTTAATCCTTCAGTTTTGGAGACGTTGACCGAAATGCCTCCCCTCCTCCCTCACCGTTTTTTTCTGCCATCCTGGCTGCATTTCAGCCAGCAGCATGTGATGATGCAGAAGAAGCCTGGCGTAGCCATATCAACCAGCTCATGTGCGACTCTGATGGTTCCTGTGCAGTTTATACATTTCATGTGTTCTCTTCCCTGTTTAAGGTGAGAAAATAAGTTTAAGCTACAAAATCAAAATGTTTAAACTGTGTGTGGTAATTAGTAGTTCTTGAAAGCAGTACCAGTAATGAACTACTAGATATATAACCACTGTAATTTTGCATACTGTGGAATTGGCATGCTACATTTTCATGCAGAACTGTCTTCTGTGACCTGTTTTGTCATAAAAATGGTTTATATCTCATACTTGCAAATTTGGAGGTAAAGTTATAAAATATGGATCCACTTTAAAGAGCATTTTCTTCAGTACTTTACAAAGAGCCTGAAACAATAAATGCAAGAGACAAGGAAATAACCTTTTTACACGCCAAGTATTGGTAATCTGTCCGTTTATCTCCTACTCTTGAAATCTAAACATGTCCCTGTAAAAGTGAACACTATTAAATGTTTTGTACCTATTCATGTGAATAGAAATATCTAGCTGCCATCATATAACATAAATTCCAGAGACTGAGTCTGAAGACTAGAAATACATTTCTCCTTTCTAAAACTGTATGCTCACAAAGGTAAGAATCTTGCAAAAAGATAATGAAAAAATAGGAGCCAAATGTACAAGATGTTCTAAGGAGTGACTGTCTAGTTTTACCCATAATTAGTTTTAAAGCCTTTTTGTAATGGTTTCTCCTGCAGCTGCAGGATGTTTACCATGCTCCAGCAGTGTACCCAGCAGCCAGGTAACGTTGTGCAGAATTTAAGTCCCCTTATCTCAGAATATGTGACTTTTTATTAACATCTAATACAAATATTACACTGTTAATTAATGCACAGTTTCAAGATCTTTTGATATCTCTAAGATTATTCTTATAAGAAAGAAGGATAATACACTAAGAATCTCTTCATTATGTTTCCTCTGTGCTCCACTGGAGTTGAATGCCTTTTCTAGCTGCACGTTGTCCTCCTTTAAACATTACACCACTGTAAATATGGGTGTCTTATAAGCATTCTTTTAAACACTGATAAATAATCTTTGGAAGGAATAAAATCCACTGCTGACTTGCATGTTAGTCCTGTGTTTCTTCATGATATCAGCTTTTCTGCCCTTACCTCAGTCCTAGAGGTTAATTGCCCTGTTTAAGCATTCTGAGAGTTATTTGTTCTTTATTCTTCTCTTTAAAGAATTGAAAAGGAACTGGTATCACACTTCTGAAGACTAAATAAATAATACTGTGTAATGAAAGACCTAAACATTACTTGAAAAGTACCTGTTTAACTTGAAATCCTAGTATGCACACACTACATTTGCTGTTGTGCTTGCCCTATATTCAGAATCTTCCCTACTCATTTTCTTCAGTTGATATTGGAAGAGAAAGAAAAAGGTGTTAATAATATCAACAAGCCACAGGTTTTTAGCTGAGGTCACGACCGTATTTTTAGCTTATAAAAATAGCTTTGTTCTTTTCTTCAGGGCTAAAACATAGGAGTGGTATTTTCCCATTTTTTTTTCTTAAGATCTCAGTTTGTCTGTTATTGTATTGTGTTTGCACCATCAAACTTTGCTACTCATCCACTAGCTTTGACTTGTGACCCTCACCAACAGGAAGTTTCAGAAACAAGCCCAGTGTGTGCTAGGCTTGCAAAGCAAACTACTGCCAAAATATTTAACCTTGTTTGGAGGAGCTTGTCAGCTGAATACTGGGTGAAGTGAAAGAAGTGCATTTTCCAGGGCACCTACATTTCAGTCTGCATCAAGTTAATGGTATCTTGGATGTTTGCCCAAAACAGGCTAAACTTGTTTAAAATTCCTGAAATTATTGAAGTACTATTCCTGTAAACAAGTCATAGGTCAGAGATCTCTGGTTTATCTTTGCAGCTACCTCTTTGTATTTCCTTAAATTAAATGTCTCCCAGCAGACCAGACAGTTCCAAGGCAAGTAGATTTGAGATCTAGAAAGCAGTTGAGACCTGCTGTTATGGACAGTCCTCTTCCCAGGGTAGGAAACTTGAGGTTGAAAAGAAAACTTTCTGAGAATATTTTGTTATTATTTACATAGACAAAAAGCACAATGACTACATGCAGGCATATACCTATTCATGATTTGCTGGCCGTTGGCATTATTATTCTCAGTAATCCCCTTTCCTGCAGTATATTTATTTTATGAATATTCAGACTTTGCTTGATAGATTACCACCCCTGTAATCTGCACCCAGAAGGACATCGCTGAGATGATAATTTATTATAGAACTGTTGGTCCGTGTAATTGCAAAACAAATATATTTATGTTTAATATATGGTCTTAATAACTGTTAAAGACCATCATCATCATAGCTGTAGGTTGACTGTTGCTTTTATGAATATCTGAAAAGGAAAGGAGTAAGGAAAGAATATTATGTCCTGAATCTAAATAGTAGACTGGTCAGCTTTTGATGAAGCCATGACTTAAATGCTCTGAGGAAATTATTTTCATTAATAATGCTGTGTTCTGTGAGTTTTCAAAGATACTTGTTATGGCTCCTATACCATTTTACCCAGTATTATAACTCTCATAGCATCAATTTCCCTTATCTGCAAAGATGTAAAAATATTCAAGCTAGCAAGATCTGTTCTCACCTGCTTTTTCATAGATGTCTCTTTGTTACCTGTACACAGATGCCCTTTCTGGAAGCAATAAGGCAAAAGGAGGCATGAAACATTAGTTTTTTTCAGTAGCATGTGTTAGTAACTATTTTTCTCCATTGTGATTCCTTGGCCTTCCTCTTAATTATTTCTAGATTACTTCTTGATATTCACTCTTTCTCTTGCTAGTTTATTTGGCATCTCCCTCTCTGATTATTGTGCCTACATTGCCAATACTACTTTTGATATCCAAGATAGCAACTAAGAGCAGTTTCATTTTCTGTTGTACTTTTTTTGCACAAATATTTGCCCGAGTGAAATATTTGTGATTTAGCCAGTTGTGTGTTGTAATATATATTTCTATCTTTTAGTGATATAGAATGTGCTTATGCCCTCTTTTTTTTTTTTTTTCCCCTAAAGGAATGGCTACCTCTCATTATCTCCTTTCTCCATTAAGTTATTTCTAATGGGCTCTTTCATGCAAATTCTGAATGCATTGAAATTGGTCATATTATTTCTGTAATCTGTCTCCACTGCTTCAAATTTATGAACTCAGTTACTCTTCCCCAGCAGGACATTGCAGCACCTAAACAGGCTTCCCAGAGCCTTAAGAAAGCTCTGAGCTTGGAGGTTTCAGGACTCAGGTAGTCAAAAGCATGGCTGACATGATCTGGGGTTAGCAATAATTCCACTTCAAGTTGAAGGTTGGATCAGATATTCTCCACAAATAGTGTTTCTTGGATTCTCTTTTGTAATCTGTCTTTGTAAATTTCCTTTCATTTCTGTGTTCTCAGATAGCTCTTTTCTCTTGGTTAGGATCAAATCTAAATCTCTTTTCTGTGCCAAAAGGGTTATCAGCAACAGTTTCACTAAGATTTGGACTGAATCTTTCTTTTCAGTAAATCTCCAACTGTCACCAAGCCCTAGGATTCAGATGATTCTGATGGTTGCTTATAAAAATAATCATTTGTCTGGTTTGGTGTAATTAGTAATTAGACCTTTGCCTCTACTACAAACTCAGTGCAGCAGAGGATCTGTACCATGTGCTGATTGAGGTGTTTAGTGCTTTGTTTCTGTGTTGAAGTGAGGTGGTAGAAACACATAGTAGGAGCAGTATCAGTCTATCTGATCTTAACTGTGTTCAGAGGGGCAGTTCAGATGCTTTTAAAAGAGATTCACAAATAAACAGTTATGAAATTGGTCAGTAGAGGAATTTTGACCGTTTTATAAATCATTGTTAATGTACAGCCTATGTACAATGTGAGGGCTTATCTAGCATTTTTTTAAAAAATCATTCAATCCAACAGCTTCCATTATCAATAAAGTCTGAATTCAACTCACCTGATTTTAGGTACTTAACTTCAATGCACCAGTGCAGGAGCAGTAACAGGCATCTATGTCTATCGTCCAGATTGGTATTTGGGAAGTGCTCCTCTCCAGTGAGGCATGCTTATGGTAGTATGGGTCCTAAACTATATTCCCCAGAAAAATGCCTATGGTAACCTGGAATGAATCAAATAAAAATGTTGCATATTTTTATTTTAAAAAATACTTTCATGTTACTCCCACCTGCTGAGCACTAGGCTTTATGGAGATATATTTGGGCACTGAAACCTGCTGTGTATTTATCAATATCATTATTTCAGTCCCTGCAAGATAAATATATTATTTTTATTTATTATTCACTTTATATATTAGTCACTGAAAAACATTAGAATGTTTCTGGAAGGCTAGACCGGTTTAGAACTCAAAACACCAAAAAAATCTACTGAGAAGAATAATTCCCGGATGCAGTGCAGTATTTCTGGAGTAATCCCAAGAAGCAGTGAAGTTTTACTGAGAAGTTTTTTCCCACAGGGGAAAACAGAAGTTTTTTTCTGATTTTTCCATGCTGCTGTTTGGCATTAGAATGTCTATTATGTTATGTGATTAGCCTCTTGACATGGAAAATTAACAAAACAATGCCTGGAATGGACAGATAAAGTAATGTGCTGATCACCTGTGTTAACTCTGTACAGAAAAGAAAAAAACCGCTACCTGTAGGTAAACAGCTTTATAAAGTTTGATTCATCTTTACAAGAAACAACGTATTTCAGTAGTAGATAATGATGAACTCTGTAATTAGTTTCACGGCTGCCCAGCTGTACACTGTCTCCAGTATCATAACTACTAGTCAGTATCCTAGAGCAGACATTCAGTTCTCCACAGGGAGATAGTCTCTTTTGTACATTATTGGGCAAAGAATAACAACCAAACCATTTGTTTATAGAGGAAAGAAGCTCATAGTTGAGTAAATATACTAAACTGTATTTCGCTTTCCAGAATATTCAGAAAAGATTCTGCTTCCTAACCTGCGATGCAGCTAGTTACTTGGGAGACAACCTGCGAGGAATAGGCTCCAAGTTTGTGAGGTCTTCTCAGATGTTAACGTCATGTTCAGAATGTCCCACCCTTTTTGTAGATGCAGAAACAGTGAGTATATTCCTTTCAAAAGGCATGTGCTTCATTTCAGTGTGTTATTTTACTGGCTGCTTCACTTTTGAGCAACCTGAACAGATATGTCTAAAGGAACTCTCCCCTCCTATGTTTTATCTTCTATTCTGAACCATATTTCCATTCATCTTCCACATTATTTTATTAGGTAAATACTGACAGATGAGCAATATAGAATCATAGAATCATAGAATAGTTATGATGGGTTAAGACTGTGTGTCAAAACCAAATATAAAACAAGTGCCTACTGGACCCAGTTGGCTCTCCAAATCAAAAAGGAGAAGCTACTTTTTACATAGTTCAGCATAAAGGTGGCAATATGTGTAGTGCTCTCATTTGAGTAAGCTGTGACGTGAGCTGGATGATGCTGGCTGAACGAGAGCCAGCAGTGTGCCCAGGTGGCTAAGAAGGCCAATGACATCCTGGCCCGTATCAGAAATAGTGTGTCCTGCAGGACCAGGGCAATAACCCTGCTTGGCATTGTACTTGTCACTGGTAAGGTCACACCTCAAATCCTGTGTTCAGTTCTGGGCCTCTAATTGCAAGAAGGACATTGAGGTGCTGGAGCAAGTTCAGAGAAGGGCAATGGAGCTAGTGAAGGGTTTGGAGCACAAATCTTATGAGGAGCTGCTGAGCTAGATGTGTTCAATCTGGAGAGGGGAGACCTTATTGCTCTCTGCAATTACCTGAAAGGAGGATGTAGCAAGGTGGGAGTCGGCCTCTTCTCCCAGGCAACTAGCAACAGGACAAGGGGAAACAGACTCAAGTTGTGCCAGGGGAGATTCAGGTTAGATATGAGGAAAAAATTCTTCACTGAAAGACTGTTTAGGTATTGGGACAGGCTGCCCAGGGAGACAGTGAGTCAGCATTCCTGGAAGTGTTCAATAAACAAGTAGATATGGCACTTCGTGATGTGGTTTAGTGGTTATGATGGTATTTTGTCAAAGATTAGACTTGATGATCTTGGAGGTCTTTTTCAACCTAATGATACTGTGATTTTATGTAAGTATATATTAGAGAGTGAATGAGATTGCCCTTCCGACTGTCTTCATTCTGGGTCATGTTTATCCAACAGCATCAGGACAGTGTGACCTCCTACAGAGGAGTCTAGAGGTAGGAACTGGTAAAGGGTAATCTTGGGCCTACTGCTGTGACCATGGAAGAGCTGTGTCTTAAATCATCAGAGAGCTGTGGAGAGTAACTGGTTAAGCTTTGTGCACTATTTTATTTTAGGGTAGTCCTCTGCAAGTCCATTAAACACAGAACACAATTTCAATTCCACATTATCATAGGTGCAACTTTTGGTATTCACTTTTCAAGTTACTATTGTATTTTTGTAGATTTTTGCATAAATATAAATATTCTTCAGTATTAATATCTGTAAATCTAAGTGTTCTTTTGCAATATCTTTACTATACTTTCTACTATGCTAATATTTGTGTTCTTTTATAGTGACATTTACTAGACCTTTTGATTTCATTTCTCCAGCTGCTCTCTTGTGGCCTTCTTGAAAAGCTGAAGTTCAGTGTTTTAGAGCTGCAGGAGTACCTGGACACGTACAACAACAGGAAAGAGGCAACACTCTCGGTATGCTGAATTACGTTACGTTCTTGGATTTGTATGGTCGTATACTTACGCTGTGTCAGGAAACTGCACATCCAATCACATCTGTTTAAACTAACATTCAATACAAAAACATGTTTCAGATACTGAATTTATTGACAGTTTCCTCCTGAACATATGGGCCAGAACTGAAAAAAATAGCTCTTGTATCCCTTAGTATTAGAAACATTGGTATCTTTAATATTCCTAATCTCTCTCCTGTTCATTCATTAATTAATTTTCTTAGTTTATGCAATTGAAATAGTAATAGAAATCACGACTAGACTTTTTAAATTACAGTCAAAGCAAACTGTTGCAGCCAGTGGTAATAAAAAGTGCAGTTGCAAACTTTTGTTTACATGTTGTGCTTTGAGACTAAAATACTGTTTATTTTCCTTCAAATCAAACAGTAGGTCTAATTCATATCTTCTTTAATTTCTCTCTGAAAACAGTGGCTTGCAAACTGCAAAGCAACATTTGCTGGAGGCTCACGAGATGGAGTTATTACCTGCCAGCCAGGGGACTCAGAAGAGAAGGTAATGAATGGCCAGTATTATTTCTCTCCTGTAAAGTGACATGTGTGATATATCTTATTCTCGAACCCACAGGAGCCTGCTGTACTTCCTCCTTGACTCTGTGCTGGGCTTGGGCATAATCCAGTTTTCACACTTTAGGCTTGAAGTTATTGTTGTTGCCTCAGTCCTGGCCACAGGAAACGGGAAATATTCCGAGGAGGTACTTCTGCCTTCCTCATCTAGACAAGGAAGCAAAGCTAACTCTGCCTGGGTAGGGTGTGCTCTCCCTTTTAGAAAGATGTTGCAGGAGCAGTTTTCCACAGTACAGTGTCTCTGACAATCATTCCTGGTGTACTGTCCTTCCATATTACTCCCATTTTATCTGCATCTGTTACAGACTCTGTCTGCTCAACAGGAAGACTTGCCTGGTTGAAAGACACTTAGATTAGTAGTTATGAAACATGACTGTAAAACGGCCAGTGAAATTATCTATGCTGTAGATAAGTATTTAGAGCTAAGGCAAAATATCTCTTTATCAGTTTTTAACAAAAAATTCATATGCACATGTATGTGAATATTTGTTTGTTTGTTTATATTTGTTGGTTCCAGTTAAGGAAATTATATTTTCAGAAATCACTGCCATCAGCAGTCATTACTGTTATTTGATATATTAAGTATAGGAAACAGATGATATCTTGGTGATGTATAATGAATTGAGAAATGTTACGAGTTTTTTCCTTTTGGAGAAAAAAGAATAGAGGGATGGGAAAAATAAGGGGCTGAAGAAAATTAGCCAAGACCAGTAAGGAGCAATAACATGTAAAAAAAAGTGATATATCCTCTTTCCATGTATTTTAACTTAAAAAAGATAATTATGACATTTTCAGAATACAGACTTGCCTGTTGTAACCATGTTTTTCAAATACCTTGTTTTATTCTTATGTTGATTTCAGTCTATCTGTCTTCTTCCCCGGTTCACTTTATTTTCTTCTGTCTTTATCTTAACCTCTCTTTCCCATCTCTGTGTATTTGAACTCCCTTGATTTTTACCTTTTTTTATGCCTTTTCCCAAGAATCCCAAATCCTTGCCACACCTGCATTTTGGCTTCCTTGACCTTATTAGCAAATCTAATTTGCTAATAAATCCTCTGGCTGCAATCACTGGCAGTGGAAAAACTGTTCAGTCTTCCCCCCCTGCCCCCGCTAAGCATTGGCACCAGCAGAAGTTAGACACCTTCCAACGCATTTAAATAAGTTGCTGTCTGTTCTGTAGTTGTAAGGGTGTACAGGGAAGTTAAAAAGGAACTACTGTCAAATCTAAAAAAGAGAGACCTGGAATACATGCAACTACCTCTCCTGCAAGCACATCAGGAGAGGGTGATAGAGTATGCATCATTATTGGAATATGAATGGGCATTCTCTTCCCTCTGATGCACAGTACCCTGAACAGACTCTAGTGTTACATATCTTGCTGTAGACAGCTTAATTTATCCCCTCTTTTTGAAACCCATAGAATCACGCACATTGTTTCTTTTTTGAAAAAGTAGAGGAGAAAGAGTGCTGAAGAGAAGGAATAAACTGTGAACTGAGCTCATATATCTGGCCTAAACGCTTTTAAGAGTCAGTAAATGTCATGTTCCACCTGTGTGGGTTTTTTAAACTAGGTGTTCTCTGTTGTAGAATTAAATGTGTGTTTTGTGAAGCCAGGGTTAGTATTTATACTGCTTATCACACAGACTGAAAAGAAGGATTTCTCATTCCTTCAGGAGTCCCTGGTTTCTCCCCAGCATTATTCCTTCAGCCCAAAATGCATTATTCCTTGCAAGTTGACAGAATGCTAGGTCTTTGATCAACAGGCATATTTCTTTTCTTCTCCTACTCATTAACATGTCAATTGAAGCAGCTTTTCCCAGAGGAACTATCTGTTTATTCAGTGAAAGTGTAATGGGAGGAGGAGGACAGAGAAACTGAGGAAATGTGATTAGGAAGGGACAAGGAAAAATTAATCCTAGACTAGCAAGTATTTGTTTTCTTATCTCTCCTCTCCACTTCTCCCTCAACATGAAAGGCTAAAAAATCAAATAAGTGGGGGGGGGGGCATGGAAATTTGTCTGAGTTGTAGTCACAAAGGAACCTGCCTAAATCCTTAAACTCATTGAGGTTTAGTCTAGGGCCTGAAATTCTTTTGAAAACTTCTGGCCTAAAAAATAAAAAAGCATAGCTAAGCACAAAACCAGGCCACTTCTGGAAAAGGTTCAGAAATAATTATAAGGAAGAAAAAGCAACATGTTACTCTACAGAAATTAGAAAGCTGGAGATGAAAATAGTCCCCTCTACAGATAAGACAGACAGGAGACCAAATTCAGCATTATCACAAGTAGTTGCATCACAAATGCCTGTTGATGCTGGTAAGTAATTTGGCACCAGTTTCTCTAATCAGATCTTATTTCAAAATAATTGCATATGATTTGTTGACCATTGTTACTGTTACTGAAAATGGGCAAAGGCAAAAATTGCTTATTCTGACATTAAAGAAACTTGAAATAGAAGATTTCTAGATCAGCTGCTAGAGCTAGCAACTTGTCTGAAATTTGGGTAAAAGTTTAATGTCCCAGAATGTCTCTCCCCTGCTTATTATTGCAACAGATGAGATTATTTGGGTGTATGTGATTTTTAAGCTTTGATGCTGCTTTGAAAAACAGAATGCCGGTGACATAGAAGTCAATTTATGGAGAAAGATGACTGCACCTCCTATTGTGCTGTCTGTCCAGGTGTAACAGTCTTAGATAAGTACAGCTATCAGAACATACCTCAGCCTTATTAAGCAGGGATTTTTTTAATCTAGTCAAAGACTGGGTTTGTTTGTTTCTTTGTTTGCTTTTTGGAAAAGAGATACTGAAAGATCTTTTTCTTGTCAATTAACACTGCTAATCAAGTAAGTATTTATCTCTTAATGAGATGTTCTGTTTACTCTAGAAGTCCAAACTCAGTAAACACCTTTCTCAGACTTTCCTCATCCTCAAAGTTCACCACAAACTAATGGATCTGGGCTTCACAAACTCAAACTGTTAACGGATACTTCAAACATGCTGTAACCCATAAAAATTGGCTCAAAAAAATCAGAATGTACCTGTTACAAGTTTCCCTGGGGCTAAAGGTTCAATCACTCTAAGCCACAAATAAGCCTGAAGTTGTACCTCTTGGGACCGTAGTCATCTGGAGTTGAGTTAGATACAGCTCAAAACACAGTGAGTCCATTGTTCAGCTATAAATTCTTAATAATCAATAATCGAATATTGACTACTGTTTGACAGTTCCATGGATTGACAGTGAGGTAAAATGGCCCCAGGTAGGTCACTTTCCAAAGGGGGAACACAGCTGTGTATAGATTTCTCCGGACAGAATAGTTTCTATTATCCTTCAAGTTCAGTGAATATTTAAGAATACACAGCATATGGTGTTCTGTTTCTGATATATATACAAGTTTGTGTATATACTCCATTTCCTAGATCATGGGAAAAGGTTCTGTCTGCTGACATGCCAAGTCAAATAGAATAACTTAACAAAATGCACTTGCAGTTAATAAACTCTTGGACACAGTAGTTATTTTAATATGCTGGGACTCTCTTGTGCCAATAAATGACTGAAGACTGTGTTGCCATCAAAGTGTTAATGTCTTAAGGAATAATTATGTAACTGTCATTTCCTTTCAGTACCTAAAAATGATTCCTTGAAAAAGCAAGAAATCTGTGATCCAAAAATTAGTGTTTTGCTGTCTTCCTGGTCTGCTAACAGTACAAAATAGTAATTCTAGGAATAAAAAACTAAATCAAAGCAGTGCTGCTAAGGATTGTGTCCTTCTTGGATGCTGCGTTTACTAGCTGCATAAAGGACTGTGCAAATGATCCAAATACTCTAAACATTTGGTATTTTCAGCTGCCAAAACCACTATTTCTGTAAAGTCTATCAACAAATCTACAATATTTCCCTTACCATAGGGATTAAACTAGAAACTGAGAAGTGTAAAGGCTAGCCTTTACACTTACAGCCTCCTCCTGAGCCCTTCCTGCTGGGTTTTTCCTAGCCCCTTTTTTGGCCTGCCTGGTTTTGGAAGCAGTACAGAGGAGACATTTGAAAAACTCAAGCCAGCACACCTGTGAATTTACTGGAAACCAGTGATTTGTCTGCTCTTGTCCTCTTCTTATCTTGAATTTAGCTTCATAAAGCTTCATTTACGTGAAGCGCATGGAAGCCAGGATATAAAGGGTTTTCTTGAAGAGTACTAAGTAGGAGTAAAAACTACTCAAGCAATGTTAAAGGCATAAAATTGAACATCACAAGAGCTTAAAGCTTAGTTTCATGGTTTTACAGAAAAGCAGTGCACCATTTGGGACAATACTTTTCATATATTTTTTTAATAATAAGGCAAATGGAAAGAAGACAGGCCAAAATACTTTGTTAGGCTCCTCAAAGTTATTCATACATTTCACATTTCTTGTTTTCTGCCTTTCTATTGATGGTAAGGTAAATAATTTTAATAAGAATTCAAGATGTTTTTTAACACTCTATGCATATGCACTGACATCAGACTGTAACTGGGCAGATGTTGTGTTTGTTACTTACAGCATTTATGTGATGACTCTGTTCATGTAAAATATGAGATTGTGATATTTATAAAATAAGGAAAATTGCATTAGATGTACACAGAGTGCAAATGTTAGTTCTTGGCAAAGAAAAGAGGAACACTTTTTTTTGAAAGAGATCTTAGTCCCCTAATCTTTGAAATGTTAATATAGGTCAATTAGAATTTTTATTACTATTGCAACAGGACTTAACACTGACATTTTAGTATCTTCAGAATTACAAACCAGTGAATCATTACTGATGAGAGGAAGGAACAGAACACAAAGCTGTCTCAACTTATGGCATTGCCATGTAGTTAAATAAAACTGGCATTTTCCATTGATATTTTTTCCTTATGGTAGTTATAACTTAAAAGTTATATGCAAAATGTTTCCACTGTAATGGGCCATGTAATAGGCTCAGCAGTCACAAAGCTTATCCTGCAAATTTCTTGAGATCTGTTAAGTCCAACAACTAGAAGTATTTATAAACAAGGAAATATTTAGAAATAGCAAAGTTCAGTTTATTCATGACTTGAAAACCCCTCCTAAGTTTTTTAGTACTTTGCAATATGAGCTCATTTTAATTAAAAACAAAGCAACTTTAAATAAAAGTATTATTTCAAGAGTTTTGTAGCACAACTTCACTGTAAGTTCCTGAGCTATTTAGTGGGATACATCCAAACTAATAAATCTGAAGATCTAACTGAGGATATTTAGACTGGAATTTACCATTAGAATTAAAGCTTGATTTTATTAAGAATGCTATGCATGTTGTATGTGATATTTCCAACCAATTATCAGGTTGAGGCAAGCATTGCTAATACTGCTGACAAGTTATGCTATTACAGATGGGCTGTGCTTCCTATTGCATGCATTACACTGACATTATACTTTCTTTCCTTTCCTTTTCTCCTGTGCCATGCTTGCTGTGTAGCAAATGGAATCTCTTGCAGTAAGTTGAAGTTCTTTCATATTTTTTGTCCATCTATAGATGGACTAATACACCCCAATCTTACTGTTTTACTTCTAAGCATGCTTTCCTTTTTCGTTATAGTTTTCCTATAGAATACGTGGTTCTAAATGCAGTGACAGAAATAATTTACTAACGTGTGTTTTGTGAAATCTAAAAATACTGTGCTAAAATTCTGGCACCATAATGCTGTTTCAAATGGTCATTTACATATATTTTTAAAAATCAAGCCTTTGAATGGATGTAATATGCTGGATTGCAAAACAACGTTTTTTCTTATTTTAAATCAAAAATTTTCATTTTTTCCTAATGGAAAACTGCAATTTATAGTTGGCAGTTATGTTTCAATGGGTTGTGCTTATACGTTGATGATCATTTTCACCACTGTTGGTTTCTAATACTTGTTTGGGAAGAACAAAAATTGAGTTGCTTGATACAGTAACTAAATGTTGAGTGAGTCAAACTAGAATCATCAATTTGACTTTAGTTTGTCTTCATTTAGGTTAGTAGCCAGAACGGTGAAACTGAATTATTTTTCTCCAAGGCCTTAAAAAACCCAGGTGTTACATGCCAAGCTATCATGAGATTTTTTTTTTTTTTTTTATGATGTTATTCTGTGTCCTGGTTTTCAATTAATTTTTAACTCCCTGACAACTTCAAGTGTACGTGTATGTAACTGCTGTGTGGTGTTGCCAGGCCTCCAAAATTTGAATAGAGTGAATTTGATCCCTGCTGGAGAACCTCAGGCTGTGTCCCTGCTTGTGAGCTGAACAGGATGAGGGAGGAAGAGTGGTTTCCCTGGGCTGGCGCTCGGGATGAGCAGTTAGCACTCCCCTGGCTGGGCCACCAGCCAGCTGCTGACGTGCCTGAGCACACTTCAAGAGAAGACAGAAGCCAGGAGGTTATATCTAAACAGTTGGTCTTTATTTTGGGAGGAGAATGGTTAGCCACACAAATGCAAACTTGGCAGTGCTCTGTGCCCTCAGTTACAGAGAATGGCCTCTGGGCAGGTTTATTTCACTGGCAGTGTCCCTCAGGCCCTATCGCTTTGCTTTCTTGGCCACTGATAGGTTTTGTCCCTGTCCACAAGACAGTTCTGTTCCTGGTACATGTGTTCCACTCCATTTTTTTTCCCCACCATGGATCTGCTGGGTCTTTTTTCAGCTCCTGTGGGTCTTTGTTGTATCAGTTCTGGTGGGATCATAGAATACTTTGAGTTGGAAGGCACTTTAAAGATCACATAGTTCCAATCCCTCTGCCATGAGCAGGGACATCTTCCACTAGAGCAGGTAGCTCAAAGCCCCATTCAACCTGGCCTTGAACACTACACTAGATGGGTGACCTCTTCAACCTGATGAACAAAGCTGCAATTTGCTTTTGACCTCAGCTTTTTCTGGCTGGTACAGAAATTTTGGAAACTGAAATGCTAAGGCTATGGTTCTAATTTTGGTTTGTTAATAAAAAACATGGCACTTAAATATTGAACCATATGTAAATAAACACTTCAGTCAAATTAACATTTAGAATGTTCTTAAAGTACTTTATTAGTATTTGTGCTGACATTTGCACAGACCTCAGTTCATCACAGAGGTTTAGTACATGCTGGTAGCTAAGCATGTATGAAGTGCTTTAAAGAAGCAAAGTCATTTTTATAGCTTCTTCTTCTTCTTTTCCACTACGTTTGGCATGAAACTTTGTTCTAGTTCCTCCAAACAGATGGAAAGAGCATTGAGCCCACCCTTGGTCACTGTGTCTGTAACAGCAGACAAATTAAATATGGTTTGAAATCTGTAAGGCTTTCCTGCCAAATAGTCAGTACAAGGTCAGGACTTGTACTTGCAGAATTTTCACTTCTTACATAATTTACCAAAGATTAAGTGTTCTTCCCTTCTTCAGCATGATTCAGCTGTGGAAATATGAGATTCCCCTTCCTAATACACATTAGAATACCAGGACTACAACCGTGTTAACTTGACCTCTTTGATGTGTCTGACACCCTTTGTGTTGTGCTGCACATTACACTGGAAGAAACAAGCGAATATTCATAGAGCAGTATCTGTGTAATCTGGGATAATACATCATAGCAGCCAAATATCCTCTTACACATTAAACTCCATCCATCTGTTGTATAGTTTTTTTTAAGGTGGTAGAAAATCCATGAGCAGAGTTTTAAGTTCCAGAGCTGGCATTTCCTCCTTCTCAATCCTATCTGGATTTATTGCTGCTCTTCCTCTCTCCTCAGAGAAGCAGGCAGGAGCTTTGACTATCTTGGACAACTATTTTATGGCTTCTCTCTTGGATTTCCATCATTCAGAAAAGGTCTTGGTCCATATCTGAAGTTTTAGAATTTCATGTTCTATGCAGCAAAGTCACTTCCTCTGTATTCTGCCTCTGCTTTTCAGCTGCAAACTGGAGAGAGTGAAGCTAACAAATATAAGATGTTTTAAGACTGATGCTGACCTGTGCTACATGAGAGCTAGCCATCATAATTTTGATTTTCAATGTCATATTTGACTTAGCTGCAGAAGAAAAATCATCACTTATTTTCTGAAATAGTATAGGATCATACTTAAGTGAAATAATGGTTTTTAAGAACAGAACTATATCCATGTGCTTTGTTAGTTATTGAAAATTATCTAAACTCACTAATATTTATTAATTATTTCTTCTCCTACAAATCTTTCCTTAGCAATTGGAACTCTGTCAGAGATTATATAAACTGCACTTCCAGCTGCTCTTGCTTTTTCAGTCCTACTGTAAACTTATTGGACAAGTGCATGAAGTGAGTTCTATGCCAGAGGTACGTAACAAATTACAAAGTCTTTTACTGAAAATTCCAGTTTATTTTCACGTTCTTACTTTTCTTTCTATGGACTTGGTTGATTATGTATGCCTGCAGACATAATATTGAAATAGTGTAATCTTTGGTGCTAAGTACCTTAATGTCATGTCTTTTTAATTCTGTAATGTTTACAAGCTTTTTTCTTCAAATATTTTTGACACAGCCCACTCTCACTTTTGACCCTTGTTTTTAGATAAATGTATGTATCTTACTTTTAAAAAAACTTCACAAGATCAATACTGTTTGTCAGGTTTATTTTCAGCAATTGCTTAAAATATGAAATACTTTGAAATACCTTTGAGGTGATAACTTTAAGTTGAATGATCATCATTTAAGGAAAGATTTAATTGGCCATTCTGTATGTATTTTTCTCCTAGTAAGGTTTATGTATTTTAAAGTATTGAGGGGAATAAGTTATTGTACTTCACTTTGTGAAGTAAAATTGAAGCTATGACATGTATTTATGACAGATTCTAGTAGTTTGGAGATGGTCTATAAATGGAAATGGTTTGGTTTATGTGCTGTAGTAGTACAAAGAATTTGAATACTTACTGTACCTTAAGGAAGTGTTCTGAAGGCTGGCTCAGAATGTGGCTGGGCTGTTCACTTTAAGAGATGACAGGACAGGAAGCATCTAGTCCACTACTACTAGAATAGTCTTAAATTTTAGAAACATTTTGTGTTCCTTATAATTGCTTTCTGTAACTGTATTACACAGTTATGACTTTGTTGGATTTTTATAAATAATGCAGCCTGGGGAACGATTGTATGAGGAACAGCTGTTTCACTGTGAAATTTGCATATTTTGCCATAAGCTATTATTTAAAGGAAGTTCTATTGTTAGTACACGTGACAGTGGTTATTTTTAGCATGTGTGAGCATGAAAAAGTAGACCCTTAGAAATTAATTAACTTATTAGTTATTTATTCATCTTGTGCCATATATTAACTTTTCAGCCTGACAAGGGGTTTTACAATTCCTGTCCATCTGTTAGTCATAGCAGATACAGCATGTTTTGTAAATAGATAACAACATCTTCCAGGAGAAGTACATTTTCTTAAACTTTTCCACTGTGATATGAAGAAAATCGGAAGAGGTGAAGAATAAAAGCTTGTTTAGATGTGCTCTTGCATTTTAGCAAGCCAAAACTACAGCATAAGGTTAAAGGAAGCACAAAGTTAAAAGATCTGTAGTTTGTGTTTTCCCCATAAAATGTACAGAGATTAAGAAATGTCCTTGTGTTAAAATGAGGTCTTTTCCATAATGTGTACATTCAATGTAGTAGTAAGAACAGACTTGAAATATCTACTCCTTTTGGGGCCTATGGAGAATGAAAATACCCGTCTCTTGTCTTTCTCCTTGGAACAGCTGTTAAACATGTCAAGAGAACTAAGTGAACTGAAGAAAAATCTGAAGGATGCTACTGCTGCAATCGCAGCTGAGCCTCTGACAACAGAATCTGAGCCCTCATTCAATTCCACTGAAGCAGCTATTCAGTCCATGCTGGAGTGCTTGAAGAACAATGAACTTGTTAAAGCCATCCGACAAATAAGAGAATGCAGGCAAGTTTTTGCTACGTGGTTCATATTAGACTTTCTTGTTATTAGAAAAGTATGCATTTATCATCTTCCTAAATTTATACTAAATGTAATGCACTGATTCAGCATAGTTAATTAATACGTTTCAACAAGGTACATGGGGGCATTGATATTATTAACTTTTGCAGGGCTGTGTGTCACCAGTAGCTATGAAACATGTATGCTTGCAACTGTTAAGATGTTTAATTACATTGTGTAGATCAAAAGTCCTGTGAGGCTTTTAAGAATCTTTTTATAGAGGTAATTCCTTACAGGTGCATGTCACTGACATCAGCTAACATTCAGCCCAGTTTCACTTCCACTTATTTGAATGAGTTCTCTTAAGCATTTTTTTAGATTATAGGAATTGGGCTTTTATGTGATTTCAGTGCCTGATAACAGAGGCTGACTAAGAGTGAGGAGTGTAAAATAGCGAGTTGCTTTTGTTTTATGAGTGTGTGCAAGTCCATTCTCCTTTTAGAGATCTCTATCACATAGCTTCTGTCTGTGCTAATAAACGCATAGTGACACGCATGTTCTTTTCCTGTTTCATTGCAGGATTTTGTGGCCCAATGATATCTTTGGCAGTAGCTCTGACGATGAAGTCCAGACGCTACTGAACATTTACTTCCGCCACCAAACCTTGGGCCAGACAGGCACCTATGCACTGGTGGGCTCCAACCAGAGCCTGACTGAAATCTGTACCAAATTAATGGAACTGAACATAGAGATCCGCGACATGATTCGCAGAGCTCAGAGTTACCGGGTCATCAATACTTTTCTTCCAGACTCCAGCGTTTCTGGCACAAGTCTCTGACAGGACCCTTGTGTCCTCTTTCAAGGTGGGAGTGCTGCCCTGTGGGAGTGAGGTGGCTCAATGTCTTCTCAGCCTTACAAAGGTTTGGTCAAACTGTACTCACTCTTGTTACATTTAGGATTTCTTCTAAAAAGAGATGGGCTGAACTTCAAATGTGTAGCAATACTGTAAGGACAGAGGTAGCATAGAGCACCAGGACAACATCCTTTGTTCTGTGTTGCACAAAAATCAGTTAGCATTTCACTGAGCAACTGCAACTCACTACTGAAGAAGTGACTTCCATTGCATACCAAAGCCTATTACACTGAACAATACTTCCTTTATAGCAAATTAATTTTAGGTTGGTAAAAGTGCAATGTTTCCTTCACAAAATAGTATTTTTTGTTAAAAAAAAAAACAAACCTGTACATTTTTTCCTTTTTTTTCTCTTATTTCGTTGAGTGAAAGATGGGCAGAATGAAGCTGGCCACGGAATCTTGCAAACTTGTTGGTCAAAAGCTGAGAGCCTGTATATATGAAACAAATTGTAAATGGACTACAGTTTAATGTACACTGTAATTTGAATATGATTACTGTATCTTAAAACAACGAGCTGCTATGAAGTACATTTCCTAATGTTACTAGGCTACTGTCTCTGAAGGTACTGGATCATATTGCAGAGGTCTGTTCTTAGGCCCCCCAAGGATCATGAATGGTCTTGGTAGATTTCTTTTTTTTTTAAGGACCTTGGCTGCTTTTTACTAGAAGGTTGCTTTTATGAATATATTTATACTATTAAAGGATGTTTGATCTAATTTAACTTGCCATTTTGTAGGAGAAAGTCCCATCACAGAGTCAAATCTTTTTGATTTGTTAAGCATGCATATTTTTATTTAATATAAATTTTGAGTATAAAAAGTGAAAATATTAACGTGAAATGCAAGTTCTCATGTTAAGTTTCTTTAAAGAGATGTCTTATTTTATTTGTAATGTATATATAAAAGTCATAACTATATGGGGTTTTTCTTACATTTAACTGCTGTCCAGTGTTAAATGTATGCATGTAAATCTGTTGCACATCTGAGACACTTTTATTCTGACTGTGTAACTTATTCACGCTGTAAATACAGTTACTGTTTTTGTGAAGTAACTTTGAAATTTGGACTAGTACATTCATTTAACTAAAATATAAAAGTCATATAATCACAACAGAGCTTGTCCTTGTTGTGAAATCATGTTCTTGTCTGAATCCATACTGTTGCAGAGGGTATTCACGATCAGTAGCCCCCAAAAGACACCTTTCTCACCGTTAATGCTGAAACCGTTCATTGCACTGACAGAAAACAGTGCAATATAAGGGCTTTTTGGAATATACATTTGACAGAGGCAGTGGGAAGACACACTGGATGTTACGCTCCAGAACGTTTGCATGTTGCACCCTAGTTCAGTTTGAGTGACTGAAGGAAAAACTTGCTCTTGCCGCTTTAGTCTTAACACTCCCTCAAGGCAGATTAAAAACAAAGTCTACTTTTTTCAGGAAATCAAATAGGTTTTTTCCTTCCAGGTATTTTCCTCTTTCATCTAAACCAGATGAAAACTAAGGAGTATAAAACTAGTGCAAACTTTTCTTCAACTTTATTTACAGCATATATACAATGACGTTAGATACTTTATAAATAATACAAATGTCTTTGTCCGTTATCCAATGCCAGGTCAAAAGCCTTAAGTCAAAACACTGCAAAAGACTGACAAAGTGCAAAGCACAAAACAGAAGAGGGCTCACAGGTCAGACAATGTATTTGAAGCTGTAAGTGTTATCACAGGACAGCCTCTTCCCTTTGCAGCGGCCACAAAGTTCTTGGCGATGCGGTTTCTTGAGATCAATGTGTCTTTTCTTCTGAGGGCAGGAGCAACGAGTCCTTGAACAGATCTTAAGAAACAAGACATGTTATTAGAAGTGGATCAAAGGTGCTCTCTTCATGTTAGACTGACGTTTAGTTTTCCTTAATCATAGTAACACATTTGGACTGATACACTTTAGAGCTCTTGTGGTAAAAACCACGTGGAATTAAGCTGTAAGAACCTTCTCCCTAGAAGAACAAAACCCTACCCTATCTGTAGCTAGGGTACAGATGTACCCATACATGTTGTATGAACAGAAAGTTGTTCATGTAAGCCATCCACAGCAGGAGGGAGGCCTACCCATCACACCTCTTCCAAATAACATTTCCTAGTATTTTGATGAAATCAAGTTTTCTTCTAGATAAAGTCAATATCAAATTCAACAACTGTAAACTATTAGAGAATGTAACAACTGTATCCTGGTAAGATTGCCATATGTTAACTTACCTGGCACTGGATCGCTTCCACTCGATAGGGATTGAAACCCTTCTGGCATTTGCGACACAGCTGCTTGAAGTACACCTGAAAAGAAGGCAAGTTCTCAGTTACTATAGCAACTTATTCAAGGTGTTAGGTACAGGTGACTAAATTTGCACCAAAACACCAGATTTGGTGCCATTCTTACAAGTTTCAGGAGAAAAAAAAAAAAAAAGACTTTGTTAACTACCTTGTTGCTTCCAGAAATGCACCACACATAAGCACTCTCCCATCTGGTCTGGCAATCTTTGCAGTGGAAATAGCCATACTTCTGCTCCAAGAACTGCAGAGACAGAGTTTACTGAGCATCCTCCAGCATCCCGAGAACATCCCGCCCAGTTCTCCTGCTACTACTCCCTGAGGGTGGTGAGACATGGACACCCCATTGCTGAAAGCGTTCAAAGCCATGTTGGATGGGACTCTGAACAACATGATCGAGTGGGTGGCATCCCTACCCACGGCAAGGGGGTTGGAACTAAGTAATCTTTAAGGCCCCCTCCAACCCAAACCGTTTTGTGATGCTATGATACACCCACGTGGGTTTTCAGAGGCTGGAGGCTCTGCTGCTGCAGGGGAGACAGAGCCTGCCCGGGGACCATCGTTCTGCTCAAGAGGGGATTTCTGGCCGCTCTGCTTCAGGGTCGGCCCCCCCGTGGGCAGCGCCACGCCCTATCCCCGCGCACCTGGAAGGTCGCTCGCTGCCTGGGAGCCCCGTTTTCCTCCCGACGCGCCCCCGTCGGCTCCCGGCGCGGCGACGGCGCAGCCCTCGCCGGGCCTTTCTCCTGCTTCTCCGCCGCCGTCGGTGTCTCCTGGGCCGACGCTTCCGACGGCGCTGCCTTCTGCGGGGGCGCCTTGGCCTCGGGCAGGGCGAAGGCGCGGCGTTCGGGCGCAGGCGAGTAGAGGGCGAGGCGTCCCGGGGCGCGCAGGGCGGCGGGGCCGAAGGCGCGGGCGGGCGGCAGCGTGCGGGGCCCCAGCGAGCACTGCACGGCTTTGTCGGCCCGCAGGCTCACCTGCACCGCCGCCTCCTTCGTGCTGGCCCGGCGCGGCCGCGGGGCCAGCCCGGGGCTCACCTGCGAGAGCAGCGCCTGCAGCTGCGCCCGCCTGTAGCTGTCCAGGTACTCGGAGGGCAGCGGCGTGAGGGGCCCCCCAAGGAACGGGCTGATGCCACCGCTCTTGCTCTGCTTCCAGCTGGGCTGCTTGGCCGCCGGGTCCTGGCCGCGGCCGGGCGCGGGGCTGCCCCTGAAGCCCTGGTACGTGCCGAAAGGGGAACAGACAAAGCCCTCCATGATCATCGCCCTAGAAGGGTCAGGCTGGCCTGTTCCTCCGTCCCGCCTTTATCTTATCTGGGGAGCTAATGATTGCTAATTGATAGGGAAATTGGGACCAGCTGGGGGAGGGAGGGGTAATGGCAAGGGGAGGCCGGCTTGCCTGCCTTCCTTCTCTGCAAGACCCTGTAATGATGAATAGACGTTGTTCAGCTATACCTGGGACAACCATGGGCTTCGTAGTGAGGGGAAAACCTGCTTGCTCTCAACTCGTTCTGATACTCGTCTTAAAAGAAGGAAAACGGGGTTTGGGAGACTGACGAAGCCCGGATTAACTGGGTGTCCCACGGAAAGCTGAGCAGAGGATGCAGGAAATTGCATCTCTGAAAAGTCTTTACCGGTATTAAAAGGTCTGAGTATCCCCTGTGTTCCGTTATTCGGGGATTAGCTACGTGGAGCTTTTCTATCAACTGAACTGCTTTAGGAAAAGATGGAATATACTTGTGTATTAAAACTGAAGTAAGGGGAAACAGTTATACCAGGAAAAGTGGCTTAATATCTGTATAATTAAATAAGTGTTAGTAATACAAGCACACATTAGACTAATAGTTCTTCCATAATTACATCAATTTAGTTCAATTCTCAGGTAATATAGTTAAAATTTTATAATTCAATCATCCAAACTGTGTATGGAGACTTTAAAGACTGGAGAATCCTCAAATCCCTGGAACTGCTGTGATGTGAAATACTTTTCTTTGTACGACTCCTCACCATCTTTATAAGTGCATTGCTTTATAAACTTCAAGGGGCCAGCAAGAGAGGGACTCAAGAAGAGATAGTAGGGATGATGTCTTTAAACGTTCACAGCGTATTTGAGGAAGACCTTTCAAGTGTCTGAAATAAATCAGTGAGTGACAGCATTTTTATAGGACAGAAAGAGGTTAAGATTCAGGTAACACATTCATCATAATTAAAAGGAAAGTGCCTCGTGCTTGGGCTTTCAAAGCACTGTTGGTATCAACTCAAAGCAAAAAGTATCAAGATGGCCAAGTTAAAACTTAATGACTGCACTGTGGCTGCAAAAAGAGTAAATTGTTAGGGTGCATTAGGAATGGAGATTAAATTTGGAAACTACATGCCATCATTCAAAGCAAAGATTTGGCTTCCTCTAAAATGCTTTGGGAAGAACCAGTTACTGCAACTCCCCACAACACTGCAAGTTTACAAGATAAAATTGTTGGAAGAAGGGGTATGAAAAATTATTGTGTGACCTGAAGAAAGTGACAGATGAGCAAGCAGGTGATGTGATTGATAAAACTGTGCAAAATAAGGACTGGTATAGAGAGGTAGGAAGAAACCCCTTGATGAGACCAGAATAGATGAACATCCAGCTAAAATGAAGATGGCTAACTCAAAGCTGGTGACAAGAAGAATGTTACACCCAGCTTGAAGTTATTCCATGGAGTCACTGATGAAGCTAAGAGACAAAATGGGAATGGACATGTATGGGGAGGATAGCAACATTCTCTTTATTGTAACATCAACAACCATAATAATTGCACGTGTCAAGGCCTACAAAACCACCTGAAAAGCTGAGGCTTGCAGAGGCCACCACACTCCGTGGTGGCACTGCCGCCTCCCGAAGCCTTTTCCTGGGAGGTCGGTGCTAGCTGCTGTTGCACAGCAGGATGGGTCCTGTCAGCCTTGGGATGTGGTACTTCATTTCCCACGTCTCCAGGACGCGGAGTGAAGCTGCTGGCTGCCCCCCGGCACAGGACAAGCTCCCAGTGTGACCCGTGCGGAGCCAGCCCCTGATGGACGCCCCTCGCCGCGGGCACCACGGCTCCCCTTCCGTGCCCCACCGCACCGGAGAGGCGGGGCCGCTTCGCCGCCTCCTTCCCGTGAGGTGGGTGCGGAGGGGGGCGGGAGCGGCGGATGCTCCCGGTGCGCAGGCGCGAGGCGGGGTGCTGGCGCCGAGCTTCGAACGGGGCGGCGGGGCTGGGGGGGG